>JAJOOR010004092.1:0-63657 GCA_036250505.1 Solanum acaule | reverse complement strand
GGTATATATATATATTAATTACATAATGATAAAGTTTGAAGTCCAACAACTGCACTTTATTTTTTAGTTATGGCATTACAAATTCAATAAGTTATGTTAGTAGAATTAAATGAAAAGACTATTGTTACAAACGAATGAAGTGCTACTCTTTTGATATGTGTCATGCCCCGAGGCTATCCCTAGATGTAACACGAGACCTAGGATTACGAGTGACCCCAAACTAACCCTAAGTCTGACATATATCAAAGCATACTGAAAATAACTAAGTAAAACATGTACTATGGGGAAGCTAAAAATAGTGGATATCTAAAATGGGGAAAAACCTAACTAGTCTGAATATATATTAAATAATGGGAGTTTAGTGATAATTGAAACAACCACTTAACAACTCAAGCTGAATCTACTACTATGTTTGAAAAGACTCTAACTTCGTTGGGTTGCTGGGACAAGCCCCCAGCTAACTCTAACAAAATTGAAAACTAGAAATAAAGACTAAAATATAAAGCATGTCTATTGTCCTCGAAGTATGAGGACTCACCACTGAAGCTGCTGAAGTCGAATCGAGAATCGATCTAAGCATGATCTGGATGCTGAGTGCCTGAACCTACATTATGAAATTATGTACCGCAAAGTATGCATTAGTATTTGGAATGTACTGGGAATGCAAGATATGGATACTAAGCTGAACAATGCATAACTCAACAATAATATAATCTGAACAAGGATATAGATATGTACTGAAGTATAACTGAAAACTGAACTAAATGTAATGACCAAGTACTAATCATGAAGATAACATGCTGAACTATAGACTGAAGTAACTACTGAAAACCTGATCAATGCACTAAGAATCTGACTGTGGGAGCTACTATTAACTGATATAAACCACGTGAGCTAAACGTAGAGCCCAATGTCTAGGCCCAATCGAGAGGACCCAATATACCTTTCTAGGGGTATAAAGGCATGAATGTACGATGTATACGCCCCATCAAGATGACTCAATATACCTTGCCAGGGGTATAAATACATAAATATTTCTTGATCACTTAAAACTGATGCCCAATCGAGGGGACTTCTAAACCTATGTTGGCATGTAGTTCTGGGACTTTGAGGGTACGCTGAACTCTAGTCCAACTCGGTTCTAAGTCTACTCCCAACTGAATATATATGAACCTAAAATGTACTAAATATTAATAGCTCAAAAACTTACATTCTAACTAAAAATGCAACATTTATATACTCAGAATATGACATTCGAAATCTGAAGCATGAATTTCTATCTGACTGGCCTAGCAAGTATAATTCATGAACTAGGATAAATTTACACATGCTAGAGTTCTGAGTTCTATGCAAGGAACTGTACTAAATTGTCAAGAAACAAGTTATTTAGATCAAAGGAATCATAATCACAATAAATCTTGAAAATCTAGAAATCATAGGTTTGAACAGTTTAGGAGTATCTGAAGAACTAATTGAATTCTAGGGACCTAATAGGTGAAAGAAATCCACTAGTGAAATTCCACATACCTAGTGACGAAATCTACGAAGAAATCCTTTGAATTTAGTGGCTGAACATGCAGAACACCTCTGCTTGTTCTTGGAAGAACTGACGCCTCTTACTCTTCTTTGTGTTCTAATTTTGATGATTGTTTTGAGAATAAGGGTTTTGGGGAGGTTCTGACTAGATTATTATGGTTATACTGAGTAAAATGACGTAGTTTAGGAATCAAACGACGTAATTTAAGTTCCCAACACTAGAGGAAAAGACTAATGCGACCATGACTGAAATTCTGCCGAAGTGGCTTCAAGACAATCTTCACGGGCCGTCATGATGACCAAGGCCCATCTAGCAGCTTGTGTAGATTCCCTACCCGATAGGGCTTCACTAAAACGACCATAAATTTTTACTCCGAGCATGGATTTTAGCAAACTTGATGGCGTTGGAAAGAGGATTATATTATCCTTAATTTGGTAGGTCATGGGTCACCTAACTCATTTTGTGCTAATAAATATGACCATTTGAAGTTGACCCAAAATTTGAAGGCTGAACTGCCCCATTCACAGTCCACTTCATGGATCGTGTGAAGCACCATGGGCTTGTAGGCCACCATAGTTCTTCACAGTGAGTTGGGGTTGCACTGGGTCGTTTCCAAGACACACTTGACGGACCATGTGGGGTTCCACAGACCGTCTAATGGTCTGTGGTTCCTCACTGTCCTTGGGGGGTCTCTGGCTTGTTTTCATGGGCATATTGACGGACCGTGTAGGGTTCCATGGTCTGTGTAGGGGCTCATGGACCTCCGTGCCCAATTGGATATGAACTACGACGAGGGTGATGGGTCGTGGTCTTGTTCACGGCCTGTAAATCCCTCTGTGGTTCACCTTTTTTCTGCTTTTTAGTCTTAGCTAGGTTCTGAGGTGTTACAATATCTCCCCCTTCAGATCATTCGTCCTCGAATGAAGACTAAGCAAGCTGAGTTTGGAGGAAAGAATTGAAATCCCTTCCAATTGAGAATTAGAAGCTGATATCTGAACTGAGTTCCATTAAGCATGCAATTATGCTGAAATGTAAGGATAACTGAGGGACAAGATACTGAGACTGAATTTACACAAGATTAACTGAAATGCTGGGAGGAACTACCACTTCTAGCTGAAAGACAATCGGAAGGAAAGAGGTGAGGATAATTAGCAATCATGATTGCTTCTGCTTCCCAAGTAGCTCCCTCTACAGACTGACTCCTCCACAAAACCTTTACTGAAGCGACTTCCTTATTTCTCAACCTATGAACCTGACGGTCAAGAATCTCAACTGGCACCTCTTCATAAGTGAGACTATCTTTCACAGCCACACTCTCTAATGGTACTATCGATGTCGGATCACCCACATACTTTTTCAACAAGGAAATGTGAAAGACTGGATGAATTGCTGCTAGTTTTGTTGGTAGCTCTAACTCATAAGCCACCTTACCTACCTTTTTCAAGATTCTGTAAGGACCTACATACCTGGGACTAGGCTTTCTTTTCTTGCAAAATCTCATCACCCATTTCATGGGTGACACTTTTAGGAAAACCCAATCATCAAATTCAAACTCTAAGTCCTATCTTCTCACATCCGCATAGGACTTCTGACAACTTTGAGTTGTTTTTAGTCTATCTATGATGATTTGAACTTTCTCCATAGCCTCATGAACCGAATCTGTCCCAATCAAGGCTGCTTCACCTACTTCGAACCAACCAACTGGAGACCTGCATCTACACCCATATAGTGCCTCATAAGGGACCGTTTGAATACTATACTGAAAACTGTTATTATAGGATAATTCTATGAAAGGTACGTGATCATCTCAACTACCCTTGAAATTGATCACGCAAGCTCTCAACATGTCCTCTAAGGTCTGAATGGTATACTCTACCTGACCATCCGTCTGTGGATGAAGTGTTGTACTGAAATTTACTTGAGTACCAAGACCTTTCTGAATGACTTCCAGAAATGAGATGTAAACTGAGGACCTCTATTTGAGATAATAGACAAGGGAACCCCATGCAACCTGACTATCTCATTGATGTAAAGTCTGGCGTAGTCCTCCGAATCTGTAGTCATGACAGCCAATAAGTGATTTGACTTAGTAACTTTGTCCACTATCACCCAAATAGATTCATGTTGTCTGTGAGTATGAGGTAAACCCATAGTGAAGTCCATGTTTATCACTTCCCACTTCCACGTGGGAATGCTAATATCTTAAGTCACACATCCTGGTCTCTGACGTTCTACTTTAACCTGCTGGCAATTAGGACACTTAGCCACAAAATCTGTGATGTCCCTCTTCATGTCGTTCCACCAATAGACTTCCTGTAGATCACGTTACCTCTTAGTGGCACCCGGATGTATAGAATATCTGGAATCATGGGCTTCTATAAGGACATGCTGCCTCAACTTACCCACATTTAGAACATATAAGCGACCCTGGTAACGAAGTACACCATCTTCCCCCTTAGGAGAAAATCTCAACTTTTTACTGATGAACTGCACCTTTCAACTGAAGTAATATAAGATCACTATCCTGTTTTTCCTTAACCTCCACTACCAATGAAGATCACACCACCATCTGATGTGTCCGTAAGGCAAACTCCTAAGCGATCAAGTTGGTGAACATTTTTTGCTAACTCTTTCTTTTCTTTCTCAACATGTGCTACACTACCCATAGATAGTCTGCTGAGAGCATCAACCACTACATTGTCCTTACCTGGATGGTAAAGCATATTTATGTTATGCATAGTCTTTGACGAATTCAAGCCATCTCCTGTGACGAGCATTCAACTCATTCCGGGTGAATACATACTGAAGGCTCTTATGATATGTGAACACATCAACATGAACACCATACAAGTAGTGTCTCAAAATATTTAGGGAAAATACTACGGTTGCAATTTTGAGGTTATGAGTCGGGTAATACTTCTCGTGGAACTTAAGGTGTCTAGAAGCATAAGGTATGATCTTACCTCACTGCATCAACACACAACCTAGGCTAACCCTGGATGCATCACAATAAATCACATAACCATCCGAACCATCTGGTAGAGTCAAGACATGAGCCGTAGTCAACTGGTCTTCAGTTCTAAGAAGCTTTTCTCACACTCATGTGACCACTGAAACTTGACCTTTTTCTGAGTAAACTTTGTTAATGGGGAAGCTATGGATGAAAATCCTTCAACAAACCTCCTATAATAACTGACCAAACCCAAGAAACTTCTGATATCAGTTAGAGAGGTGGGTCTGGGCCAGTGTTGTACTACCTCAATTTTCTGAGAATCCACTCGGATCCCTTTGCTCGATACCATATGACCAAGGAAAGCTACCGACTACAACCATAATTGACATTTGTTTGAACTTAGCAAATAACTGGCGATCTTTGAGAGTTTGCAGAACAACTCTCAGATGAGTCCCATGTTCATCCTCACTCCGAGAATAAATGAGAGTATCATCAATAAAAACAATCGACTGGGGTATAACAAGAATGTAACCAATCTATGCCTAGAATGATATCAAAATCTACCATTTCTCACTCTACAAGATCTGCTGAGGTGACTTTCTGAGAAACTGTGACAGGGCAATTTCTGTATACCCGTCTAGATATAACTGGGTCACCAATTGAAGTAGAGACTAAGAAGGGTTTTGAGAGAATTTCTAGACTCACACCAAATTTTACTACTATATAGGGAGTTACAAAAGAAAGTGTAGCCCCTGGATCTAATAATGCATAAACATCTAAATAGAAGACTTGTAGTCCTCCCACTGCTAGTACCAAGTGTAGGCCACTCCCTTCAACTAATAGGCGGCTAAATATGCACTCTCGACTGGACTGACACCCATAATGTTTGTTACCTTTTGGATGACACTGAGAAGCTCTTGTGGATCCTCTTCTGACTTAGACCCATGAAAATCCTAAGGGTTTATCCGAGCGTAGTCCTGAATTTTACTGCAGTAGTGTAAGTCTACGGTGGAGCTGGGGCCACATCCTGATGATTGACCTGGGTGGTCATTGCCTGAGCAAGAAGTTGGAAAGCAGCCCTGAACTCGGCATGCGTGACATGCTCCTTTAATGGGTTTGTTGGAGTTGCTGGCTGAATCCAGCGTTAGCTCTTCTTGGAGGCATTTTCCAAAATGCGAAGAGTTGTAGTTAGAAGGAGATTAAATAGAGTTCATACTCTATATCACGAGTTGGAAAAGGAAAAAGGAAAGTTTTTCTTAGAACACTTAGTAGCCTCCCTCTCATAGGTGTGGCGCGCTTCACACTCATGAAAGGGACTCTTCTTACTGCGACTTTCAGAAACCCAAGGACTTTTGATCCTAATGCTCTGATACCAAAATTTTCATGCACTGAGGTTATCCCCTAGACGTAGAACGACACCTAGGATCACGAGTGACCCCAAGCTAACCCTAAGTCTGGCATTTATCAAGCATACTAAAAATAACAACGTAAAACATGTACTATGGGGAAGCTAAAAATAGTGGATATCTGAAATGGGGAAAACCCCAACTAGTGTGAATATACATGAAATAATGGGAGTTTAGTGGTAACTGAAACAACCACTTAACAACTCAAGCTGAATCTACTACTATGTCTAAAAAGCCTCTAACTGAGTCAGGTTGCTGGGACATGCCCCCGACTAACTCTAAAAAAACTGAAAACTAGAAATAAAGACAAAAATAAAAAGCATGTCTATTGTCCTCGAAGTATGAGGACTCACCACTGAAGCTGTTGAAGTATAATTAAGAATAGATCTAAGTGTGATCTGGATGCTGAGTGCCTGAACCTACATCATGAAACGATGTAGCGCAAAGTATGCGTCAGTACTTGGAATGTACTGAGTATGCATGGTATGGATACTAAGTTGCACAATAGATATATAAGCTGAACAATGCATAACTGAGCAATAATATAATCTGAACAAGGATATAGATATGTACTGAAGTGTAACTGAAAACTGAACTGAATGCAATGACCAAGTACTAATCATAAAGATAACATGCCGAACTGGATGCTAAAGTAACTACTAAAAACCTGCTCAATGCACTAAGAATCGCACTGTGGGAGCTACTATAAACTGACAAAAACCACGTGAGCTAAACGTGGAGTCCAATGTATACGCTCCATCGAGAGGACCCAATATACCTTGCAAGGGGTATAAATGCATAAATGTGGCATGATCACTAAATACTGATATGCCTAACAAAGGGGACTTCTGAACCTATGTTGGCACGTAGTTCTAGGACTTTTAGGGTACACTGAACCCTAGTCCAACTCGGCGCTAAGTCTACTCCCAACTGAATATATGTAAATCTAAAATGCACTAAATATGAATAGCTCAAAAACTCACATGCTAATTGAGAATGCAATATTTATAGACTGAGAATATGGCATTCGAAATCAACAACATGAATTTTTGTCTGACTTGCCTAGCAAGTATAATTCATGAACTAGGATAAATTTACACAAGCTAGAGTTCTGAGTTCTATGCAAGGAATTAACTAAATTGTCAAGAAACAAGTTATTTAGATTAAATGAATCATAGTCACAATAAATCTTGAAAATCTAGAACCCTAGGTTTGAACCGTTTATGAGTATATGAAGAACTAACTAAATTCTATGGACCTAATGGGTGAAAGGAACCCACTAGTGAAATCCCATATACCTAGTGACAAAATCTACGGCAGGGCTGAACTTGAATAACACCTCTGCTTGTTCTTGAAAGAACTGGTGCCTCTTACTCTTCTTTTGGTTCTACTTTTTTATGATTGTTTTGAGAATAAGGGTTTTGGGGAGGTTTTGACGAGATTATTAGGCTTAGATTGAGTAAAACGACGTAGTTTAGGCATCAAATGACATAGTTTAGGCATCAAACGACGTAGTTTAAGTGCCCAACGCATAGGGGAAAAGACTAATGCGACACTGACTTGAATTCTGCCGAAGTGGCTTCAAGACAAGCTTCACGGGCTGTCATGATGACCAAGGCCCGTCTAGCAGCTCGTGAAGATGTCCTGCCCGCAAAGGCTTTACTATAACGTGCATAAAATTTTACTCCGAGCTTGGATTTTAGCAAACTTGGTGGTGTTGGAAAGATGATTCAATTATCTTTAATTTGATAGGTCATAGGCCACCTAACACATTTTGTGCTTAAAGATATGACCGTTTGAAGTTAACCCAAAACTTGAAGGCTGAACTGCCCCATTCATGGTCCACTACACGGACCATGTGAAGCACCACGGGCCGTGTAGGCCACCGTGGTTCTTCATAGTGAGTTGGGGTTGCACTGGGTCATTTCCACGACATACTTGACCGACTGTGTGGGGTTCCACAGACCATCTAATGGTCTGTGGTTCCTCACAGTCCTTGGGGGGTCTCTGTGTTGCTTTCACGGGCATATTGACGGACCGTGTTGGGTTCCACGGTCCGTGTAGGGGCTCGTGGACATTCGTGCCCGGCTGGATGTGAATCACAACAAGGGTGACGGGCCGTGGTCCTGTTCACGGCCCGTGAACCCCTCTGTGGTTCACATTTTTTCTGTTGTTCAGTCTTAGCTAGGTTTTGAGGTGTTACAATATGGATCATTTATTTCCGCCCATTTCTCAATATATATATGGTCTCTATTAATCATCTGTGTTTCCCCCATCAAGCTCAAATGTGTATCCCCCATCCCTATTTCTCATTGTCTTGGTAAATTTCTTGAAGGCTCGGCATGCCTTGGACAGTATTTGGAATATGTCCAGCCAAATCGTTATTTAACATATTCATCTTTGTCACTCCAGTAAGATCTCCAATTTCTTAAGGAACAAGGTCTTTCAGTTCAGAGATTCAGAGAAATTCCCAATTAATGTAGGAAGAACACCATCCAACGGATTCCACAAAAAAACTTCTTTTAGTTCCTACATTTTGTTAATGATTGAAGGAACCTCAGTACTGAATTTCCAAAAAAGTTGTTCCCTTGCGGAGATAAAACTACTTAGATTATTAGATCCACAGTAGACTTTTTCTAGGCTAGACATTCGACGGCCTAAATCTGAAGGTAGAGTACCTGAAATGCCTGTTTGTTTCAAGTCCTAGGAACTGCAGTGCTGACATGTTGAAAATGTTTGTTGGGATGGAACCAGTGAACTCATTCGAGGATAACATGTAAACTCGAAAATTGTATGGAAGTCGTCCTCTTCAGACGAGTTATTGTTGTTTATCATTTTTTTGTATGGAGAATTCTTCACAGCAAACTCCCCAATATGAATTCTTCAAAATGTTTTATTGTTGTTTACATACACTCGGTCTACTTCAGTGAGGTTCTTTTGGTTATTTGCATGAGTTTGTGGACACAAAGAGTTCAGAATAAAGTGTTACTTCCCCTTTTTTTTCCAAGTTATGAGACTTCTGTTCAATTTCTTGACATGCAAGGAAAGGCGTGGATAGATATATTGATTGAGTTTCTACAATCTTATACCACTCCAATCATGTCTATATGTGTGGTAGCGGGCAATACATTATACATTTAAAACTAAACACTGATGGTTCGTGCTTACCAAAGAAATACAGGAGCTAGAGAGTTTTATACTCATGAACGATATGGCAGTGGTACTTTTTGCTGCTTCTCTATGCTTTGATAAGGAAATAATAGTTTTAAGTAGTGTGGTTTCAAAGAGATAATGGTGGAGATTGACTCAAATTTTACAAGGAAAAGCAGTCACACCATGGAGTGGGTAAAGGCTCAACTCAAATGGGATTGAAAGCTTTGCAGGTTAATTTTCCAAATTTGTTGCACATACACATACACTTGATCCGTCATCTTCATCACAAGAGAATCACATTTTGTATACCCATACAATCCAGCAATGCAAAATTGTGAACTCCAGAATTTGCTAAATGTATTTCATATGTGAGCAAAATTGGTTTAAACGTTTAAAGGTACTTTCATGGATTTAACTGCAAGTATAAACATGCATATCGGTCTTAGCCAGAACCACATGCGACTGTAGAGTTGCACGGCGAGCTTTGTCATTAATACTTCGCATATTTAAAGATAGATGTGCATCGTCACACTCAAATCATATGTCCACATGTGTCAAAGGGAGGCCACTTTGAGATGTGATTGAATGTAATTTGAAGAAGAGGGAAACCAAAAAAACAAAAAAATGAAATGAAGACCTTTCGTTGTTTGTTGACAGTAAAATTTTGCCTACAAATGCAACTAAATCATAGATGGCGTAAACCATATTTAAGTATTTTAAATTTATATGTTAGCACAATTAGCTTAGAGTTAGATTTCATGGATTTGGTAAATCAAAGTTGGAGGTCTCTGACAGAGCCAAGGAAATGCAAAAATAGGAAATGTCCAAGACTCTTTGGTCAAAGCTACTATATATGCGAGTATAAATATAATGAAATTATTTTCTTTAATATTATCTACACATCGCGCGGATACGTATTCTAGTTAAATATTAAATAGTAAAAAATTGCTGCCCTAATATTATAAATATTGAATTACATATCCTTCAAAAAGTTGCCTTCTTTACCATATATAAAAAATTATAAAAACAAACGTTGGACTCAATTAGCTATTACTATAATAAAAAAGTCGTTTCTCAGGTTAAAGCAGGATTGCAGATTTTAAATACATTAATCAACATGTTTCAATTGAAATTAAAAGCAAGATTTAAAATAGTTGCATTGAACAATTTAGTAAATAACTCATTTAAATTGGTACATGAATCAAATTCACATTAATAATCATTTTTTTTTTTTTTGCCGTAAAAATCAAGAGAATTTGAATAGTTTTATTTTTTCATTAAATAAATTTGATATGGACTAAAATCATTGAACTAATTTAATGCAAATTATTTTTATCCACTAAAAGTCCATTCTAGTGACTACTATAAAATGCCTAGCATGATCTTCGTGTAAATGAGAAATTATCTTGGAAAAAATTAATCATGCTCATCAGTTTGGATGTGTAATAATTTTCTTTGTTTTTATCCTCTCTTCCTTTTCTAGCCTAAATATTTTATATTTTATATCGTTTTTTGGGATATGTTATTTAGCCTAAAATAGATATATAGGTTTAATTAACATGAATTATTCTTCTGAAGGCAATACCTTGATATACTTTCTTATGATTTGATACTTTCTTATGATTTTATTTTCCTATTGGAATATCTTGTATTGTACATGAAGAAATCAGTGATATACATGCTTAGTGAACTTATGTTATTATTCTATTTTAGTGTTTTTTAAGGTTCTGCTTTATTTCTTAAATTATTGATGAAATTCGTAATGAAAGATTAATCAGTTAATTTGATATACTTATTTGGATCTTGATAGAGTGTTCTACTTTATTATAATTATTTTTTCAAGATTATTTCTGATTAGAGAGAGGAATAACAAAATTATAAAAATCAATTATGACTTTTTTAAGGGAAAAAAAATTATAATTTGCATACCCTAAAATAAAATGGGCCATCTAAATGGAGATAGAGGAATATGGATAATTTAGAAGTGTATTTTTAGTTTATATGTATAATCTATTGATCTTATTAGTCTATTACTTATATGTGTTGAAATATTCATTCCTCCATTTATATTATTTAGGAGAAATTTTACGGAAAAAAGAATCATATTAATAGTATTATTTTTTTCGCTTCATACAAACACTTCTCTAAGATTAAAAAGAAGATTTATATGTGTGATATAATAGTAAAAAAAAATTGACATAAAAATTATAAGTATTTAAATAGTCCAAATTAGAATGACTGTTTTTGCCTTAAAGATATTATTTATGAGAATGTGATAAATTCCTCTACCTAATTATTGAATGTTAATTATTACTCACACCCATACTTTTTAATATCAAATAGTTTAATATTTTGTACATATTATAATTGCATATACCAAGGTTATTGATGTGACGCAATTAAATAATTTATAAATTTTAAATTAATGAAAAAAAGATACTATTTCAGACTTGAATAAAATTCTTGAAATATCTAAAAATGAAAAATAACCATAACTTTTGTATACTTCAATTATATTTTAGAACTCAAATGATTTCCAAAATTATTTATGTAGTGAAAAATTAGTCTATTTTACATCATAAACTTTTTAATGTCAACTTATGATGTTGCAGGTGTCGAGAACTAGTAAGTAAAAAATGAACAAAAAGAGTATAAAGTTAAAAGTAACTATTTCTAAAAATGAAAAAGGTCAAAAATACCCTTACTTTGACCAAAATGTCCTCAGTACTAGTTTATCCTATTTTGGGAGACGAAACCGTCCACACTAAAATTTGGTGAAACTTACTGACTGAGAATCTTCCATAATTGCAGAGCAAAACAATCGTTCATTTCTCAAATTTCTGCTATCCAAAAATGGAATCTGAGGAAGATGAAAGCACCCATCAAAACCCAAAATGGAGCAAAGCCATTAACCATTCACAATTTTCATCAACTTCAATGCAAGATTCAACCTCTACAATCCCTAATTTGCCCGAAGAACTTATCACTGAAAGCCTCAAAAGGGTTTCAGTGAAACCCCTCTTGTAGTTCAGGTATGTTTCGAAGTCTTGGCTCAGTTTAATCTCTAGCTTTGATTATATAAATACTCATTTTAGTTTATTTGTTAATAACAAGGAATAAAGATTTATATATATATATATATATACACACACACATTGATTGAAACAAAGTGCTTTTGTAGACATGTAGATTAATGCTTTTGAGAATTTATCAGTATTAGTTAATTTTCATTGGATCCAATGTCACTATAGGCTTTAGGGGAATTTACAAAGTGTGTTAATTGTCGCTAAAAATACATATTTAACAACAATTAAGCTATTGTCATTAATTTATTACCGTTAAAGATCATTTTGGCACGCCCGAGCCTATACCCTGGACGTGGTCGACACTTGAGAATCAATACTGGTCCCAAGCGAACCCGTGACATGGCTGACTATGACACATATGACTCAATAGAATACGCATAAGCTTTAATAGATGAGAATTTAAAACATTTAACGAACTTTTAAAACAACGTCTAAAAATATTTAATATAAACCATAAGTGTTTAATAAAACATCTGAAAAAATACTTGAAACTGTTTAACTCTTCCTGTCCATGAAGACTCTACTATCTAAAGATTGGTGTCGGGAAAAGACCCACGACACCTCAAAATCCTACTACTATAGAGCAATAGAAATGGAGTCCTCGGAAAGTAGGGAGGTCTCACCAGAAGCTAACGAGTAGATGAAGTGATTTCAATGGAATGCCTGTTGATGATCCTAAATACCTGAGTATGCATCATAAAAAGATGTAGGTCGAATGACTACATTGAATGTACGAGTATGTAATACGACTGAATAAAACGATAACTTAACTGATGATTGAATATATATAAAGTAAAACAATATATGAACAAGTACTGAAAAACCATTTGTACTTTACAATAACATAGGCAATAAAAGCAATATGAGAATAGAAAACTTAACTCAATGGGGAGTTTCTCTAATGGACAACCATCACTATGAGTCTAGCGACGGTACAACGTTTCACCCATGTTACAAGGGTCATTCTATACTTTGTGGGGGTATAGAATGCTAACTATAACTATGGATCCATCCAATAAGCCTTCTTGAGGCAGTAAAGAGTCGCCTGAAAAGTTGGTGCGATCCTATCGTACATTGGCTACATAATTTTATGGGTCTTCGAGTTAAAAGTAGACTCTTACCCAATTTGGTGCTCGATACTACTCCCAAAATAAATCATATCAATTATGCTTAACCACCCTTTACAGAGAAATGAACTATTTCTTTACTTTACTTTCACTTTTCTTTACTGAATTACTTTTTCACAAGAAAATCAATTATGCTCTTTCTCTTTCTCAAGTACCAAATAGTACATATGAAACCATTTTATCCTTTCTTTAATAGCTCTTTCCGAAATATTCAGTTAAAACGTATGCTCATGTACCTACATTTCAAGTCTGAAATCAATGTGTAAGAAATCACATATAATAGCCTTTATAAACATGAATTTTATAAGCAATTGGGTTCATGTAATACAAATCATGAACAATAATTTATAATTCAATATGCATAATAAAAATCAAAATCTCAATAGTTAAGGAATTTGGAACTCAGAATAAGAAACACAACTGAAATCAGATTTTAAGAAATCTGTGAATAGAACTCTAAACATAACATTTCACTGTATGAATTAAGATGTAGAGCAGGAGGACGAACTAGTCAATCACTCTGAGTAGTCTTACATACCTGATTATAAAGCTATTAGACCAAAAACTTTGATAAAGACTTGGTTTTTCTTGAGCTTGAGGAAGAACGTTAATTTTCTTGGAGGAAATCTTTGGTCTAGGAATCTTGAAGCTTGATCTTGAGAAAGGAAACTCTTTTATGGAGTTTCTAGATTGGAAGAACTTGGGAAAACCTTGGGTGGAAGACTTCTCTTTGTATTTTGATCTTTTTACTTGAAAGTTTTAGAGTTCTTGATGGAGAAGAGGAAACCTAGGTGAGTTTTGAGAGAATTTCAAGATACTTGAATGTTTAGATTGATGATTTTGAGAGGAAAACTAGTTGAATGATATACTCAGCTAAAACACCCAAAAACGACTTACAATAGGGCTAAAAAGCTTGGGAAAGGGCCAAAGTAACCCTGGAACACTGCATGAAATTTCTGAAAAAGAAAAATGCTCTACGGTCAATGGAACATTCCACCATCTGTAGTTCCAGGCGTAGAACATCGATTGCCTGACAGGGCTTCACTAAAATGGGCATAACTTTTTACTCCGAACTCGAAATGAGGCCAACTTGGTGGCGTTAGAAAGATGACTAACACAAATTTAATTTGATAGGTCATATGCCACCTAATTGATTATATGCTGAGAGATAAGATCGTTTGAAGTTAGTCTAAGTATAATCTTATATCAAAAGTTAATTGGAAACTTCTAACTCAACTTTGTGCTGGGAGATTCTTGTGACCTTAATTCATATCCAAATATATTCTCATACTAATGAATTGACCTTAATTCCTAAGAACAATTTAAAAATAACCCGATACGACCTTATACACAAATGAAGAATGGTTTGGGTCTTAGCTTAATTTTTTTTGGGGTGTTACACATTTTTGTGTAGTGTGTAGGATTTATTTAAACAAAAAACTTTGTGATTCCATGTATAAAAATGGCTCTAGATCCATTGGTTTTTGAAAGAAAACAAATGCAGGAAAATTACAATGGAACGAAAATTGAAGAATAAAATTTTATTGCACTAGAGAACATTATATTATTGACTATCATAACAAAAAATATGTATTTAAAAACTAAAAACTAACTGAGAAATAGATAACTATGTCCTATATTTCAACTTCATCAACCAGTGGCATACCCACATATAGCTTAGGGTGGTCAGTCAGACACTACTCGTCGAAAAATTATACTATATATATAGAAAAATGTAAGAAGTATATCAATCAAAAATATTTTTCATACGTATATATTAAATCATGGATACCTTTAATGAAATTTCAGATTTTGCCCTTGAATTTATATATTTATTTATTCAACCGCTTACCAAACAATAGAGATCAACTCCTAAATACTATGAATAACTCTATATATGTTGGTTGGATTCTTCAAAAATGCTGACATGTGTGTGTCGGATACTCCAAAAGTAATGTATTTTCAAAAATCTAACATAGGTGCGGCAATAATTTTGGGGAGTCCGAGCAACAGAGAGTCTAACTTAATAAAACTACAAGAAAAGATTCAACATACATAAACAAAATTCCAAAGTCTTCAATCTTGAACCTCATATTTATAACTCTTTAGCTTGTGTAGTATTGCGTTGAAATCCAATTTGACAAAGCTTGAAGAGTGTTCGTATCAACTCTCTGATGCTTCTGGGACGGTAGCACAATTGTACTTGATTAGTTGATAGTGACATTTAATCATTTTTTTTCATACGTATTTACATAACGGGCAATGGTGCCACAGAGTCGTCTAGTGATGAGTAGGAAAATCTTCAAGGTGAGAATTCTAAGGGACATAAAAGGATGTGTATGGAAATTCTCATAGAAAATGAAAAGACCAAGGTCTTTTTAAAAAAAGGATGTTGTCCAAAGAGAAGAAAGATACAAAGCTACTCCAAGAAAATATAAAGAGGTATAGCGAAGTAAGACTGTGAAAATTGGGAAAGTGGGTAGCAGAAATTTGAGATGGAAGAAAGAATGTTCGAAGTTGGTTCAGAAGTTATGCCACTACAGTAGAAGCTGCTTTGGCTTATGAAAATACAACCATTGAGATAAGTGGTGCTAATGCTTGGATAAACATTCTTGAGCCACCACCGAAGGAAATCAACCCTATCAAGACCATACGACCACTAAGAAAGTATGGATTTTCCTTTTCTCTTCCTTAGTGGTGGTAATGTATTAATGGGGTTGATTGCCTTCACTGGTGGCTCAAGAATGTTTTTCAAAGCATTAGCATTTCTTATTTCAATTGCTTCCTTGTCATAAGCCAAAGCAATTTCTACAACAGTGTCAAAACATCCTAACAAATATTGAACAATCTTTCTTCCATTTAAAATTTCTTCTACCCACGTACCCCATTTTCATAGTCTAATTCCCTTGTACTTCTCTATATTTTTTTGGAATAGCTTTTTATCTTTATTCTAAACTGTGCTTTGTGATTGGGAATTGATTGATTATACAAGTATGTTGAATTGTTGATGTTTATATTGAATTAAGTGATTGAATCATGTCAATTTCATTATCTATTGTAATATCTTGGATTTATGGAATGATGTTGGTTCTTAGCCTTGAAGGGCAAGTTATGATTAAATTACATATGCTTAATCCATTGATCCACTTGAAAGGTGGAGGTGTTTACTTACTATGTATATTGTCATATTGAATTGATGGATATCTTCCTTGTACCTCTAAATATAAAGGACCTATGTATGATTTTGATGTGAAGTATATCTGTGTGATTTCAATGAATGTATAATGATCATGTTTAGAATGTAAGTGTGTTATGATTGAATGTTATTTCTCAATTAACACCTATCAATGATGAGGCTATATGTGAAAGGCTATTCTCATACTCATACACACACACTCATGAATGACTAATGAATGAAGTTTCTATGATTATGTTAATGATGATGGGTTAAATGAAAGGCTATTCTCAATTGTACTCTAATGAATGATAATGACTTATTCTGAAAGGACTTTCTTACAATAAGGGGATTCTTAGGTGAAAGGCTATTCTCATCTTTGAATCTATGAGCTTTTCAATGAATGAATGTTGGGTTTGGGATGGATGCCCATACGTTAGTTGAGGCGGGGTATCTAGTAGAAATCTTATCCCATAATAAAGAATGAAAGTAATGAATGTCAAATACTTTGTAGGGAATAATGCTAAGCACTGAGTGTATATGGATTCAGATGGATACTCATACGTGAGTTGAGGTGGGGTATCTAGTAATAATTTCTTGAGATGGATTCTCACACGTGAGTTGAGGCGGGGCATCTAGTAGCAATCTCTCTATCCCTTTAGCTATGTGCCCACATAGTTCTAGCTAGTGGATCCACTTAAGCTATAAAACAATGGTCCTACCTTAGGCAAGTGGAATCCCTTATCCGGTGTGGGTGACACTAGGATTCCATGAATTGCTCACATGGTCTATGTCAGTTAAGGCTTACCCCCACAAAGAATGTTAATGAACTATGGCTTCATAAGAATGCACTACTTATTGTGGGTGGTGGTATGGGACGCCAACTATTCATTGCACATGTAGGCTTTGAGAGAGGTTGTGGTGTGTTCCTCTATAATTCTAAGTGTAATGAATGTGCTCTTATGATGATGTTAATGAAGAATATTGATCTAATGTCTAAATGAATGAAGGTGCTCATAATGTAATGAAGCTAATGAAGAATGTGACTTATTCTTGAATGAGATGATGCATGCTATACTTGGATTGTATTATGAGGTACTTCCTTGTCATGACTTAATGAACATGAATGTGCCTTGCCTATGGTGATTTCAAAGGAGTACTTAGTGTGAGTAGTAGTATGGGATGCTACTTGCACATTGTACAAGTATGAGTTAGGGTTATCTTAGGTGATGGTCCTTATGTGATGATATGACTTATGTAATGTTTATGTCTCTTATGTGTGAGTATTGTGTAAGGATGGAAAGGTTGAATAGTAAGTTCACTTTTGTTGACGTTAAGGTTGTACTTTTGTGCGGGTGGTGGTATGGGACGCTATCCATACATTGCACAAAGTATAGCTTGAGAGTTACTTGAGGTGAAGGCTTAATGTGAAGGTAATGGTTTATGTGTGATTATGTTCTAATGTGGTTAAGTGACTTGTATGTTGGTTATGGTTGAATATTATGCCTATTATGCTTATGTTCATGAAGTTTTATCAAAATGGCATATATCATGATTTTAGAAGAAAATGTCAATTTTAAGCATGTTCTTGCATAGCCATCATACTTGGTACTTAATTGTGCTAATCTATTCTTCTTCAAGTTTTCCAAAAATTGAGTGGTTTTCTCTAGTGAAGCTTGGATTTGAGTTCCCAAAGACTAAGTGGTATGTCCTCATTGATCGAGGACATGTAGTTGATGTTTCTTTTCTTTTCTTGAATAGACTATTGTTAAGATTTCGATTGTAAAGGGCCGTGACCCTAATTTGTTTTAAGTATGTTGTTTAGATGGCCATGTGAGATGATAAACTTCCGCTTGCTTTCAATGGTTTTGATTGTTGGTTTTATAAAGAAAAGTTTTAAATTCTGCACTATTTCTAAGTATCTTATGTTATGAATGCTATGAGGCTTATAGAAGAACCCTTCGGGGTCGAGTACACCGTGTCGCATTCGGGGTCTAGTCTCAGGTCGTGACAAATATGGTATCAGACCACAAGGTTTTGGGAATGGTTTTTAGGTTGATGTCTTAGAAGCCACGTCTAGTAGAGTCTTGTTCATCGGTGTGAGTCGCGACACATCTATGAGCGAGAGGCTATAGGACGGTAGGAAGTTACACTTTTTTCCTATTCTTGAAGTTGTGCCTTAGAGTTTATCTCTATAGGCGTCATTTGCTTGAGGTTAGTTTTTCTGAACCCCATCTATAAGTGACGCTAGGCTAGAAAATCAACACGTAAAAATCACAAACTCCCACAAGCAAATGATCTCACACAAAAATGCAAGTACAGAAATATAATATGCGGTTGTGAAAGTGTAAAAGTCGAAAAATATGAAATGAGGGAGGTTTTTGAATTTAAAAATGGTTCAGCCCTTCATAACCATTCAGTTTGTGCGGTAGTCAGCGATGGTGATTTATATCGCCACCCATTCGGCGATGCACCAAATGGCTCTTTTGTCCGCCAAGTTTTACAGGACCTCTAGCTAACTAGTTGTTCTAAACAGCAATCCAAATCGGGCTCGCCGAGCTGTTTGGTGAGTCACTGACTGGAACCTAGGCTCGCCTAATTGCTCTTCTTCCCAAAATTTCAAATTTTCAACCTGAACATTCAACACTCGTTATTCAAACAACAAAATTAAAAGCTCAAAAACTTGGGTTGCCTCCCAAGAAGTTCGTTATTTAACGTTGTGGCACGATGAAGATACTCATTCAAGGTTCATTCTTAGGGTTGACCTTGGTGTCACTCGGTAATCCTCATGTTGGCCTTGGATTCAAATGAGTTGAGATTTGACCCATTTATGTTTCCAGATGCTTAATGGACACTGAGTGAGAAGTAACTGTCTAGTTCAGATTTGAGACGTCTTTTTTCATTTCTTTGAGCACTTGGTCCCACCCTTCTACTTTATTTAGGATGCGTGCAAGCATATCTTCAGTGCGGAAATTCTTTGGGTCAGCCCTTTGATATTTTGGACTTTGACGCTCATGGGGAGGTGCATATCGCTCTTTGTCCCCGTCTTGCTCCCTCATGTTTGTACCACGGTCACACTATTCCTTATCCAGTCTTTCCAACCTTCATCACGCTCTCTATTCCAAACTTGGTTCCCGCCCGTCCTCGGATTGTTCAGACGAAAACCTCCTCCTTGATTTTCTAGAAAATGTAGTTCCTCATTGTATATAGCCTCATAGTGTGCATCATCGGGGTTCATCCCAAAAATTCCAATTGCGTTCATTGCCTTAGAACCACTACCCATGACATGTTTTGACAGAAGATCCATTGGGTCATCATTTTAGCCATGTTTTCATCTCCCTCTTGGTCTTTTTCTATTTATTCTTTTGTCATCCTGAAAGTCAAAGGAGACACTTGATCTTCCTTAGTCTACCAAGCATGGTTTATCTTCGTCATTCCATCAAGGAGAGTAGATGCAATTTTAAAAGGTTGTTGCATAATACCTCCTTGGACAAGTTCATCAGCCACACCCTTGTTGACTGAATCTTGACTCCGATAGAAATGTTGTAACAATACGTTATTCAGGAGTCCATGAGTTGTATAACACCATGGTTTCGAAAAAGAGAAAGGTTGCTGTTTAGAGAAATTGCAGGAGCCAACCCAGGTCCCATGGATGGAACCACGGACCTTAAGTGTAGTCTGTGGATGGCTCCCCAAAAAGAGTCCAAAAGGGGTGGACCTAAGGCATGAACCAACAGACTGTTGGTGGGACCACGGTCTGTGGTCGAAGGCCCGTGGTCCAGACCCACATAATCGAGTAATTAACCAGGAACGAGGGTTGTGCAGGATGGCCCGTCGTCCTGACCACGGTCTTTCGGTCGTGGCTGTTGGTCAGCAGTTGGCAGTTAAGTTCAGGTGTACATGGGTCTTTTCCTAATTAATCTAGCCTAATACTATGTCGTTTTGCCTATGTCTAAGACCCCTATATAAGCATTTTTACCCCCAAATTTCCCACTAGAATTCATTCTCTCCAAACTCACCAAAAAGGAAGAACTCTCAAATGTTTCTCTCTCTAGAACTTGAAGAAGAAGAAGATTTCAACTAGGGTTTCAAGCCAAAGTCTCCATTCCTCCATTGAAGATTAGAAATTTGTTTCAAGGTGTGATAGTCTTCATCCATGGATTCCTTCCATTCATGGAGTTCCCAAATCCTTCTATTTCAAAGTTAGGATTTCCCAATTGAGTTAGGGTTTTCTTCAATTACCATGGGTTCTTAGGATTATTGATTTAAATGATTGAATTATGACCCTTATGCATAAATTGATAAAGTACTATGGTTTTATGATGTTTTCCCGTATGAACCCATGTAATTCCCCATGTTTTCAAGTTATGAGCATATGTTGTGGGATTTTGATTATGAAGGATGAGTTTTATGAAATTAAGCATGTATTGATAGATTTACATGATTTTATGATGAAATCCATATCTAACCCATGTTTTCTAAATGTTGATGATTGAAAGTGAGGTTTGAGCCTTGAAAGGTAAATTATGCAACTATGCATGTTCTTATGAAAGCTATGGAAATGTTTTAAGGATGCTTTGAGAGTGTTAATGTTGTGTTATTGAAAGAATTTTCTCATAAACACATGAAAGCATGATGTGAAAGGTTTTCTCACATAATAAGGATTCTACGGTTGAAAGGATTTATCACCTAAATGAATCAATGATAAGGAGCTATCCTAATGAAACCTAGCTTGGATTGGATACTTAATTGTACCTTTCCATGTATGATGATTTAGCTTGGATTGGCAAGATGACATGCCTTTCCATTGATAATAAGAACAAGTAAGAAATGATTATTCCGTGGGATTTATGCTTAGCACCGAGAGGATATTGAGATGGAGGCTCTACCGTTAGTAAAGGTAGGGATTCTAGTAGCAATCTCCTTATCCCTTACCTATGTGCCCCCATAGGACGATTGTATAGATAAAGATTAGCTAGTGGATCCACTTAAGCTAGAAGTTCCTGGTCCTTACCTTGGCAAGTAGGACACCCTTTTTCAGTGTGAGAGACACCGGGGGATCATGTTATAGCTCTCATGGTCTCTATGTTTGTTAAGGCTAATTCCCCACATTAACAATAACTAAGGTTACTTCAAGAAGTATCTCTCATGAGTTTAAAGGTTTTAATGATATTACCTTGCATTGGCCATGGTTTTATGAATTATGCTTTATAACCCTTTTATATCATGTTTTAGCTTAGTCAACGGCATGTCATGAAATGTCCCCTTTTAGCATGATTTAAATGATTTATGCATGTATATCTTACTTGGTACATTGTTTTGTACTAACACATACTCTTGCCTACATTTCTCCAAATATAGGGTTAGACAGTCAGGGTCCTTAGTTTTGTTGCTAGTGGTTGATTTCAGATTCCCGAGCTTGGTGAGTCCTCATTCTTCGAGGAAGGATTTCCATTGTTTAGTTTCTTTCTTGTATTTCAGTTTTGGACATGACATATAGTCTAGGCCCAATTTCATTCTATTGTATTAGATGACTATTGAGACAAGAGTTTTAGACTTCCTCTTTTCTTTTATAAACTATTGGACTTGAATTGTGTTTTAATCTCTTATCTTCTATTTCTTATGTTATGAATGCTAAGTGGCTTGTTTGGGGTCCTTCAGGGTCTTGTATGCCATGTTACATCTAGGGTTTACCCCTGGGTCGTGAAAAACTTTGTAATTAGAGCACATGGTTTAGAATGTTCTGAGGATTTCTCATAAGCCACGTCGAGTAGTCTTGTTCATGAGTGTGAAGCGTGCAACATTTATGAATGAGAGGCTACAATATGTTTAGGAAGCTCCACTTTTTTCATTACTCTTAACTCGTGCGATAGAGTTTAACTCTATAAGGTCTCTCTCGTAATCCTTATCTGATGCTCTACCGTACATGGCTACTCAAAGAGCTTATGATAGAAGGAATGTGAGGGAGAATGTGGAACAAGGAGCTCCTCCCCTAGCTCCTCAAGTTCCAGTCAATCCTTTGGCCGAGCAAGTGACTAATGTGGAGTTTAGGGATGATTTTCAAGTATTGGCTCAAACAATGAAGGTCCAAGGTGTATGGGACTTCACTAGGATGAACCCTCCGGAGTTTCATGGTTCTAAAGTTGACGAAGATCCTCAAGAGTTCATTTATGAGGTTTATAATGTCTTGATGATCATGGGAGTGACACCGGTGGAAAAGGTGTAGTTGGCCACTTATCAACTAAAAGGTGTTGCTCAAACTTTGTTCAACCAATGGAAAGAAGGGATTCCGGAAGATGCAGATCCTCTTGATTGGGAAAGTTTAAGGTTACTTTTCTTAATAGGTTCTTCCCCTTAAGATGAGGGAAGCCAAGGTGCTTGAATTCATTAACCTTCAACAAAGAAGTATGAGTGTGAGGGAATATGCTCTAAACTTCATACAACTATCTAGATATGCTCCAACAATGGTTGCCGATTCTAGGGCAAGAATGAGCAAGTTCATTTTGGGTGTGTCTGAAATGGTGGTTAAAGAGTGTTGAACCACATGCTCATTAATGCCATGGACATCTCTCATCTTACGGTTCATGCACAATAGATTGAAGAGGAGAAACTTAAGGAAAAGTCTAGAGAGATAAAAAGGGCTCAAACCGGTGATTGAAATTTCTCTCATGCAAGGTCCGATGGACATGGTCATCCTAGGTTTCGACAAAGGTTTTCTGGTCAAGGTTACTCCAATGCTCCTCTTTAGTTCAACAAAGATAGGGTGTCTAACCCTAAGACTCAAGGAGGGAATGGTAGTGGATTTTCATTGCCTATGTCTACTTGTGTTAAGTGTGGAAGGAGGCATGATGGTAAGTTCCTAGCTGGTACAAATGGTTGCTTTAGTTGTGGTAAGAGTTGTCATAAGATAAGGGATTGCCCAATGCTTACAGAAAAAGGAAGAGAGGGAAAACAAGCTCCTCCTACTGGTTCGGGTACCAATGTTCCTTAGCAAAAACATTCTGTTCTTCTGGATGTGTTGTTAGAACCTTTTTCTGTCTCTACTCCTGTTTGTGATTCTATTGTGGCTTAGAGGGTCTATTTTAGGTGTCGTGTTTCCTTGTCTCATAAAGTTACTCTAGTTGACTAGGTAGAGCTTGATATGTTAGACTTTGATGTTATTCTTGGTATGGATTGGCTGCATTCATGTTATGCTTTTATTGATTGTAGAACTTGTGTAGTCAATTTTCAATTCCCAAATGAGCCTATCCTAGAGTGGAAGTGGGGAAATTCTATGCCTAAGGGCCAGTTTGTCTCTTATCTTAAAGCTAGAAATATGATTTCTAAGGGTTGCATTTATAATCTAGTTAGGGTGAGGAATGTAGATTCCGAAACTCCTATTCTTGAGTCGGTCCCCATTGTTAATGAGTTTCTGGAAGTGTTCCTAGATGATTTACGCGGTATTCCTTCTGAAAGGGAAATAGACTTCAGTATTGACCTTCTCCCAGATACGAATCTTATTTCTATTCCTTTTTACCGTATGGCTCTGGTAGAACTTAATGAGTTGAAAGAACAATTGAAAGATTTATTGGTTAAGGGTTTCATCCGACATAGTATCTCACCAAAGGGTGCTCCAGTTTTTTTTGTTAGAAAGAAAGATGGTTCTCTTCGTATGTGTATTGACTATCGTAAGTTGAACAAGGTGACCATTAAGAATAAGTATCCTCTTCCAAGGATAGATGATTTATTTGACCAACTTCAAGGAGCAAGTGAAAGATGATATTCCAAAAATTTCTTTTAGAACTCGGTATGGTCATTATGAGTTTTTGGTAATGTCGTTTGGGTTGAATAATGCTCTGGTGGCATTTATGGATTTGATGAATAGGTGTTTAGACAATACCTTGATATGATTGTGATTGTGTTCATTTATGATATATTGATCTATTCGAGAAGTGAGAATGAGCATATTGTCATTTGAGGATTGTGTTGCAACATTCTCAAGGGCCAAGAAATCTTTGAAAATTGTGGTAAATGTGAGTTTCGGCTAATGTCCATAGTTTTTCTTGGTCATATTGTTTCAAACAAGGGTATTGAGGTAGATCCTAAGAAGACAGATGCGGTCAAGAGTTGGCCGAGACCTCTAACTCCTTCGGATATTAGAAGCTTCTTGGGCTGCCGTTTACACTAAAAGGTTTGTTGAAGGATTTTCTTCAATTACCTCTCCGCTGATGGCTTTGACTCAAAAGAAGGCTAAGTTCATATGGTCTGAAGTGTGTGAAAAGAGTTTTCAAGAATTGAAGGATAGACTTACTTCCGCTTCGGTGTTGACTTTACCCTAACGGACAAATGATTTTGTTGTTTATTGTGATGCCTCGAGAATTGGGTTAGGATGTGTGCTTATGAAAAATGGGAAAGTTATTGCCTAGCCTATGCCTCAAGGAGACTTAAGACTCATGAAAAGAATTATCCTACCCATGACCTTGAACTAGTGGCGGTTGTTTTTGCCTTAAAGATTTGGAGGCATTATTTGTATAGAGTTCATGTTGATGTTTTTACCAACCACAAGAGCTTGCAATATGTGTTTAACCAAAAGGAACTAAATCTTCACCAAAGAAGGTTGCTTGAGTTATTGAAATATTATGATATGAGTGTTCTCTATCACCCTAGTAAAGCTAATGTGGTGGCAGATGCTCTTAGTCGGTTATCTATGGGTAGTGTTGCCTATATTGAGGAAGATAGGAAAGATTTGGTTTGAGATGTACATAGATTGGCCCGATAGGGTGTTCAACTAGTGGACTCCACCAAGGGTGGTATTATGGTTTTCAATGGTTTCGAATCGTCTTTAGTGACGGATGTGAAAGCCAAGCAAGGTCTTGATCCAATTTTGGTTGAGTTGAAAGAAAGTGGTGCTTAAGAAGTTTGTTGAGGCTTTCTCCTAAGAGGGAGATAGTGTACTTAGATATCAAGGTTGTTTGTGTGTCCCTAATGTTGATGACTTGAGGGAACAAATCTTGTTAGAAGCCCACAGTTCTCAGTATTCCATTCACCCAGGAGCCACCAAAATGTACTGGGATGTCTATTGGTGGAATGGGGTGAAGAAGGACATTGCAGAATTTGTGACTAGGTGTCCTAATTGTGAACAAGTGAAAGTTGAGCACCAGAAACTGGGAGGTTTGTCCCAAGACATTAGTATTCCTACTTGGAAGTGGGAAGTTGTGAATATGGACTTTATTATTGGTTTGCCTTGCAACCGGCGACAACATGACTCGATTTGGGTTATAATAGATTAGATGACAAAATTGGCTCATTTTATTCCCATCAAGGTTTCCTATTCGGCGGAGGATTATGCTACGTTGTACTTAAGGCAAATGGTAATGTTTCATGGAGTTCCGTTATCCATTATTTCCGATTGTGGTACCCAATTCTCTTCTTAGTTTTAGGAGTCTTTCCAAAAGGGTCTTGGTAGTCGTGTTAAGCTTAGCACGACCTTTCATCCCCAAATCGATTGAAAAGCGGAGCGTCCTATCCAAACTTTGAAAGATATGTTGAGAGATTGTGTGATTGCTTTTAATGGTAATTGGGATGACCATTTGCCATTGATTGAGTTTGCTTATAACGATCACTATCACTCGAATTTTCATATGGCTTCATTTGAGGCATTATATGGTAGGAGGTGTAGATCTCCTAGAGGATGGTTTGAGGTGGGTGAAGTTTCATGTATCACCCTAGAAACTAGTAGGCTTAAATAGAGCTTGACGTGAGGGTTAGAGTTATAGCTATAACCTCCCGAACATGAAATGAAGGGTTCTGGGTAAGAACATCATGGTACGACCCCCCGAGGACCAACCAAGGTTTCTTGAGAAGGACCCTAACAGGGTGCCCAAAATAGTGGACTTACGGCTAGCCCTGCTCCCCATAGGTGGCCAAAAAGTTCTAGTCACCAACCCACGCCCCACCAGTGCGGGCCATGGGTCAGTCCATGCCCTGTAGGTGGGTGGTTGTGGATGGTGGCCTGGAGATGGTTTTAAGGAATAAATTAAGGGCACTTTGGGGTTTTCCTATTTTAAGTGGGATTAAGTGGGGTCATTTTAACTTAGTTTAGATCACTTATATAAAGAATTTAGACCCTTAATTAAGTCATTCCAAATCATTCTCTTAACTCACCAAAAAGAAACCCAATTCCCTCTCAAAAAAATCCTCTCTCTAGAAAGAAGAAGAAGAAGAAGAAGAAGAGGTCAAACTAGGTCAAGACTCCATTTTTTCAAGCTTGCTAGGATTTATAATCAAGGTATGATGGCTTATTCATTCATGGACTCCTTTCATCCATGAAGCCCCCATGTTTGCCCTAATTGTGAAGATGAATCCCTAATTCTAGTTAGGGTTCCTTCCTATATTGTGGGTATTGTTGTGTGTTGATCCAATGGAGTGAATAATGGTTGTTAATGATTGTTTATGATGTAATTACATGTTTTAAATATGATTATACATGTATTCTTGATTAATCTAAGATTTTTGGGTGAAATTGATATAGTTGGGTTTTATGCCATGAAAGAGGAAATTGAGGGCTTAGATGTGATCTTTTAAGATTGATGAATTACTTTATGAATTGCTTGAGATTAGAGCACCTAGATATGAATTTCTTAAACGTAAAGCTTGTAGACATGAGTTGATTAGATTAGGGTTTATATGATGAATCATGATTGGTAATGATGAGATTGAGTATATATGATGATATATGACTAGAATTGCTTAAGAATGAAGCATCTGATTAAATTGACTTGAGAATTAGGCACATATGATGACCATGTGAAGTATTTCTTGAGAGTAAGGCTTGTAATATGAATGTGATTTCTAGGGCTTTGAGGGTAAAAGCTAATATGAATGAACTAAGAATGTTAAGGCTTTAAGAGTGAAGCTATTATGTATGTTGATTTGTATAAGGTATTATTGTGGAAGGACTTCACCCAAATGACCTATATTTTGAGTATATGAGATCACGCATCTAATGATTTGATTACTTGAATTGTGATTATATCCATTTCTAATGTAGTCATTCTAGATGTGTTGATTTGATATGAGCTTTGAACATTAAAAGGGTAATATATGATATTATGCATGTTTTATGAAGGCTATGTATATGCATTAAGAACACTTTGAGAGTAAAGTGATTATGACTATGATGTAATTGCGGTGTTGTTGAAAGGCTATTCTCACATACACACTTACGCATGCCTATGAATGAAGTGTCCATGATTATGATAATGTTGTCGTGATTCATTGAAAGGCTATTCTCATGAACACATAATGAACATGATGTGAAAGGTTTTCTCACATAATGAAGATTCTAGGTTGAAAGGTTTTCTCACCTAATTGAATCTAATGTTATATGTAGACATGGAGAGTGAAAGGTTATTCTCACACATGATCTAATGAGAAATTCTAATGAAACAAGTTATGACTTAACAAGTACCTCGTGGGAATTATGCTTAGCATCGAGTGGATATACGTGAGATGGAAGCTCCCCTATCAGAAAGAACGGGTTTCTAGTAGAAATCTCCTTATCCCATAAACTATGTGCCCCTGTAGGTTATTTAGCTATTGGATCCACCTAAAGCTAACACACCATGGTCTTAACTTAGGCAAGTAAGAAAACCCTTTCCGGTGTGGGTAACACTGGATTCCATGTTAAGCTCACATGGTCTATGTTGATTAAGGCTAATTCCCACTACCACAACACGAATATGAATAATGAATTATGGTTATTCAAGAAGCTTTACTTAGCATGGATGGGATTTATGGAGTCTTATTCATGCTAATTATGCTTTAAGGGTAGTCATGCTATGTTCCTCTCATGTGATGATGATCTATGAAATGAACATGCTTATGACTTATGCTTTTGTTGTGTGCTTAGTTTGGATTGTAGCTTGAAAGGCCCATCCTAATGCATGTGTGACTAAAGGTTAATGTTCCCTTGTCTATGAGAAATAAGCTAAGGATGAGGTCAAGATGGTAAGTATGATTATGGTGGCCAAATGGGATACTTAGCATGGATGGGATTATGGGATTTTAGCCAAGCATTGCACAAGTACACTTGGAGGTTACTTATGAGGTGGTTCTCTTATGATATGAAGGTCTAAGTATTGACTATGTATATGGACTATGCCTTATGATGACTAATGCTTTCATTATGTCTATGTGGAGATTATGCTTATGATTATGTTGTTATCTCTTATGCTTATAGCTTATGTCTTATGATGATGTCTCTTATGTTTATGACTCATGTTATAGTCTCGTATGATTATGGTATATGTCTTATATTAACTAGTGCCTCTTATATGCTTATGTTTATGATATATTCTAGCCATCATATTTAGTACATTATTGTACTAACACATACTTTTGCCTACATTCTTATCAAATGTAGGGTTTGGAGATATTGAGTTCCATTCTTGTGGCTAGGTTTCTAGTAAAGCAAGGAATTGGAGACTTGGTGAGTCCTCATAGCATCGAGGATGTGATCACCTTTCCTTTATGTCGTTCTTTTATGTTTTAGACTTTTGTATGGGCTGTGTCCGAAAGATTTATTCAAGTTGATTTAGATTGTTTGAGACAAAGTGTTATAGATGTCCGCTTGCTTTTATAAAATACTTCAATTGTATGGAAAAAGT
Source organism: Solanum acaule (assembly GCA_036250505.1). Lineage (NCBI taxonomy): Eukaryota > Viridiplantae > Streptophyta > Magnoliopsida > Solanales > Solanaceae > Solanum > Solanum acaule. Next base: position 34,573 of record JAJOOR010004092.1, on the reverse strand, counting down.
TTTAAAATTTCTGCATCATTTCTATTTACTTTATGTTATGACATGCTAAGTGGCTTGTGTTAGGCCTTTCGGGGTCTAGTATGCCATGTTACATCTAGGGTGTACCCTTGGGTCGTGACATTGCTCTAATAGGTCTTGAATTTGTACATGAGGTTGATACTTATCGTGACCAACGACACTAACCTACGGTTTGAGTGTCTAAGATCGTCGATAGTATAGTAACCCAACTAAAGGTTGGGGTCGTGTCCCAAGGGAGTGGTTTTGGGAATTAATAGAAAAATAAAATTTAGCTCTAACTAGTCGTAGCTAAAGACATTAATGATTAAAAACATAGTAAAATAAAGGGGGGTGACACAAAAGTGTCAAATATCGATTTGGGGGTTTTGTCTCAATTAATAAAAACAACAAAAATAACAAGAAAATCAAGTATGGGTAAGAATTCTTGCGGTGTGACCGCAATACAAGTTGAGATAAGTAGTTGGGTACATGCTTTTAAAAGGAAATTTGTAAGATAATAGTGACTAGGCTAACCTTTAAATGGAAATAAGTTCCCTCTCGGGCAACTTAACTCGTTTCAAATGCGTTCCTCTCGGACACCCATTTTCCGCATGAAGACCAGCCTACACCTTACCCCACTCACTCTCTCGAGCTGAGTGTTAGGATATGGGACTAGGGCTCACCCTCTCGGGTTGAACCTCATGTCGACCCACTCCTTAGGCCATCAGTCTAGTGGTCTTTGTTTCGCGACCTCCCTCTCGGGCAAGCCGAAAACACATGGGTGACTTTGTATTTGCAACTACAAACCCTTTAAGTTAAATCACAACCACTAGGTGAAATCACCATTAAACTACATCTAGCCTATCATCAAGCAAGATCCAACAATAATATCAACACATATTTGCTAAATCACACCCCAAGAATGGGGTTTTTTTGCCACACATATTTACACATCAAGAAATAACAAAATACACCTAAAATTATAGTGAAATCAAATGGGTATAAGAAATTAAACATTGATTTAAGCAAAGGAAAAAGAATGGAGAAGACCCACTTCCAACTTGGGGAAGATAAAATCCTTCTTTCTTCAAGTCTCCCAAAAACCCTCTCCAAACTTGAGAGAAAATATCCTAAAAGTACTATTCTATTCTAGAAATTAAAAATAAAATGTTCCAAACTTAAAAATTAATAACAAGCTTAGTATTTATAGACTTCAGAAAATAGCGCTGGCGGATCTTTCGGTGAAGTCAGTCGATAATGCCGAATGACTCGGCGATTTACCCTTCTTCTGTTTCATCACTGTTTCAGGCTTTCCTTCAGCAGTTCATGTTCTGGACCATTGGACGGTATAGTACTGCTTCGCTGAACTATTCGGCAAAGCGCCGACTGCTCCTTTATTGCCTTTTGATCCTTCTCCTTCAAGGCTTCGCGTGCTGGAACAAAGGGTGACATGAATCCCTTCGGCGAGTCACCAAGTGTGCTTGGCGATGCTCAGGCTTCAGCATCTTTATTCTTTTCAGCCTTTTTGTTCCTTTTTGCGCCTAAGTGTCCATGCTTTCACTAAAACTTCAAATACCTGAAACTTAAGAGTTTTCATCAGATATTTAAACAAAATAAGCATTCGAGGACACTATTCTTATCAAAATAAAGCCTTAAATGAGTCCAATTTGTGGACTCATCAGAGGCCATAAAGAAAGTTCCACCTATTAGAGAAAGGTTGAAAATGGCTCAAAGTCGGTAAAATTCTTATGCCGATGTGTGAAGAAGGGATCTTGAGTTTGATGTTCATGATTGGGTTTACTTGAAAATTTCACCCATGAAGGGTGTAGTGAGGTTTGGTAAGAAAGGGAAGCTTAGTCCCCGTTATGTAAGCCCATATAAGATTTTGAGACGTGTTGGTAAGGTTGTTTATGAACTAGATTTTCCTAAAGAGTTGGCATTGGTGCATCCTTTTTTCCATGTCTCTATGTTGAAGAAATGTGTTGGAAATCCGACATCTATAGTTCCCTTAGAAGGTTTGGGAGTTAAAGAGAATCTTTCCTATGAAGAAGTTTTGGTGGAGATTCTAGACCGACAAGATAAGAAGTTGAGAAACAAAGAAGTAGCTTCCTTGAAAGTGTTGTGAAGGAATCAATTAGTTGAGGGTGCTACTTGGGAGGCCGAGGCGGATATGATGTCCGGATATCCTTTATCTTTTTCCTTCTACTCCTACTCTATCTTGAGGTAATGAGTTCCTCATGGTTTGTTCTTTGTTTTGGAGTCATGTGTCTTATATGTTTCCATGATTTCCTTATTTATGCATGATTCCTGAAAAAGCTCAAATTTTGAAAGAAATTGAGTCATATGATTGATTTTCCTCATGTTGTTGTGCATTGAGTATCAGTTGCCTATAGACTTCATGAGATGATTTGTTTAACATAAATTAACTATTATTTGAGTATGAATTGCATAAAGGCTCCATGAGAAGATATTGAGCATGCTTTTAGATTGGAGAAGGTAGTTCCTCCTTGAAGATGAGAAATATTTAAATTTCATGCATATTGGGTTGCTAGGTCTAGTTCCTATTTCCCTTGTGATGCATTGACCATGTTAGCTTGGAGTTGATAATTTTCCTCCTCGGATATGTGCATTTTGAGGTAATGCATTCTTGTTGGGCTACTATTTTCCATCTTCTTTGTCATGTTGAGTATATTTTTGCTTGGAGTCAATATTCCTCCTTGGTTGTGTGCATTTTGATGAAGTAGCATGCATGATGGGTTGGTAGTTAGGGTCCTTTTATTCTAAGTGATGCCTAGAACTGCATTTGAGGACGAATGATCCCAAGAGGGAGATATTGTAACACCCCAAATTTGAAAAAGGTCAAGGTTGTTGTTTTCAAAACTTGCAGGAGCCAACCCACGAGGAGCCACCCACATCCCATGGATAGGACCATGTACCGTAGGTGTGGTCCATGGATGGCTCCCCAAAAAGAGTCCAAAAAGAGTGGACCTACTGCTTGAACCAATGAACCGTTGGTAGGACCATGGTCCGTGGTCGAGGGTCCATGGTCCAGACCCCTAGAATCGAGTCACTGACCACGAACGATGGCCATGGGTCAGCGGCTGGATGTTAAGATTAGGGGTAGTTGGGCCTTTTACTAATTAGTCCAGCCTAATACTATATCATTTTGCCATTGCCTAAGACCCATATATTAGATTTTTACCCCCAAATTTCCCAATATAAATCATTCTCTCCAAACTCATCAATTTCAAATATTTCTCTCTCTAGAACTCGAAGAAGAAGAAGAATTCACCAAGGGTTTCAAGCCAAAGTCTCCATTCTTCCATTGAAGATTAGCAATTGGATTCAAGGTATGATAGTTATAATCCATCGATTCCTTCCATTCATGGAGTTCCCAAATCCTTCTATTTCAAAGTTAGAATTCCCTAATTGAGTTAGGGTTTTCTTCAGTTACCATGGGTTCTTATGATTATTGACTTAATGATTGAATTATGACCTCTTATGCATGAATTGATGAAATACTATGGTTTTATGATGTATTCCCCTATGAACCCATGCAATTCCCCATGTTTTCAATTTATTAGCATATGTTGTGGGATTTTGATTATGAAGGATGGGTTTTATGAAATTAAGCATGTATTGATAGATTTACATGATTTTATGATGAAATCCATATCTAACCCATGTTTTCTAAATGTTGATCATTGAAAGTGGGTTTTGAGCTTTGACAGGTAAATTATTGAATTATGCTTATTCTTATGAAACCTATGGAAATATTTTAAGGATGCTTTGAGAGTAAAGTGTCAATGATGATGTTAATGTTGTGTTATTGAAAGGATTTTCTCATAAACACATGGAAGCATGATGTGAAAGGTTTTCTCGCATAATAAGGATTCTAAGGTTGGAGGGCTTTCTCACCTAAATGAATCAATTATAAGGAGCTATCCCAATGAAATCTAGCTTTGACTGGATACTTAGTTGTACCTTTCCATGGATGATGATTTAGTTTGGATTGGCAAGATGATGTTCCCTTCTATTGATAATAAGAACAAGTAAGAAATGACTATTCCGTGGGATTTATGCTTAGCACCAAGAGGATATGGAGGCTCTCCCAATAGTAGAGGTTGGGTTTCTAGTAGCAATCTCCTCATCCCTTACCAATGTGCCCCCATAGGACTATTTTCTAGATAGACATTAGCTAGTGGATCCACTTAAGCTAGAAGTTCATGGTCCTTACTTTGGCAAGTAGGACACCCATTTTCGGTGTTGGAGACATCGGGGGATCATATTATAGCTCACATGGTATCTATGTCGGTTAAGGCTAATTCCTCACATTAATAAAGAACTAAAGTTCCTTCAAGAAGTATCTCACATGATTTCAAAGGTTTTAATGATGCTAGCTTGCATTGACCATGGTTTTATGCATTATGCTTTATAACCCTTTTATATCATGTTTTAGCTTGGTCAATGGCATGTCATAAATGTCCCCTTTTAGCATGATTTAAATGTTTTATGTATGTCTATCATTCTTGGTACATTGTTTTGTACTAATGGCTACTCTTGCCTACATTTCCCCAAATATAGGGTTCGACAGTCAGGGTCCTCAGTTTCGTGGCTAGTGGTTGATTTTGAGATTCCTGACCTTGGTGAGTCCTCATGCTTCGAGCAAGGATTTCCATTGTTTAGTTTCTTTCTTGTATTTCAGTTTTGGACATGATGTATGGGCTAGACCCAATTTCATTCTATTGTATTAGATGGCTATTGAGACAAGTGTTTTAGACTTCCATTTTTCTTTCATAAAACTATTAGACTTGAAATGTGTTTTAATCTCTTATCTTCTATTTCTTATGTTATGAATGCTAAATGGATTATATTAGGTCCTTCGGGGTCTTGTACGCCATGTTACATCTAAGGTGTAACCCTAGGTCATGACAAGTTGGACATTGGAGTAATAACTTCTAAAGCTCAGCCATGTTTCATGGATTGGTCACCATCCAAACGTTTAAAACCTTAAATGTTATCTCCCAATGCCATCATATTTGAAGGAGGGAAAAATCTTATGTAGAATGCCTTACTAAGCTCTTCCCAATATGTAATCGAGTCCCTTGGTAGGTCGGCTAACCACTTAGTTTTCTCCTCATCAGAGAAAAGGGAACAATCGAAATCGATCTGACTATTGGGAGATGTTCTTGAAAGAAAAAGGACCACAAACGTCCACAAAATTTCGGATGTGATCATATGGGTCCTTATGAGCCAGCCCTCAAAATAAGCCTTTCATTTGCAACAACTACAACATCGTTCTAGTCACATCAAAACCACATTTTCCACAACCAGAGGCAGCTAAATAGTACCCACACTACCCAATTGAGCCTCATTAACATCGTTCAAGTTACCGATGTCATCTTGGTGTCCGAGTTGGCTAGTGTTACTTTCGTTCACGCTTATTTTGTCACCTGTTCAAGATCAGGAAACAACACACACAAACAAAGTAAGTCGATTCAACTACAAAGAAGATTAGATCACAGCTAAACTTTACTAAAAGAATTCTAAACACCACTCCCCGGCAGTGACACCATTTTCAATAACTTTTAATTACACTTCATCCAATTCTAACTGTAGGTGATCGCAACCTAGTATAAACCCAACAAATAGTTGGGGTCGATCCCACAGGGAGTGATACGGTAGAGAACTCAATTAGGAAATGAAAGATGTGTTCTAATCGATTGTAGGAATAAAATTTACCGAAATAATTAAACTAAATTGCAGGGGTTGACAACAAGTGTCAAATGAGGGGAATAGGTTTGTCAATTAACAACTACGAAAACAGGGGATATTAAAGTAGAGAGGGATTCTCGGTGATGTGATTGATTAAAGGACAATTTCGCTATATGGATGATTAAAATTTACTAAAGACAATGAATCTTAGCTGGTAGGCCAGGCTTTAGATATAATAGCCACCTCTCGATCAACTATCACGATTCAGGCAAGTTCTCTCAAACTATGACAAGCTTAACAATATGAACAACCCAAAACCTCAATTAATCTACACTCTCGTGCTAGATTGGTATGATCAAATTTAGGATTCACTTTCTCAAGTTGAACCCACAATAATCAAATCACTACAATCATCAATCGATAGCCTTAATTGAAAAACCTCTTTTTAAAGAAAGCCTAGAATGCTAAGATATAGTTGCATTCCCAACTACAATTCATGGATTGAAACACAACGATCAATCAAACCTACTTCAAAACAACATTCAAATTAGTAATTAAGAACACCCATAAGCTAATTAGAACATTTAATCACGTGATCACCCCCCCCCCCAAGAATGGGATTTTAGCCACACATTATAAAAAGCAAGAAAATATTACAAACTATATTCTTCGTTAGCTGGGTAACAAAATTCAAGTTTTCACAATGCTTGGAATCAACATAAATCAAAACCCAATTTGAAATTCTACTAAAAAACTAATAACAACAATGTTTGGATAAAAAACCCAGAGTTAGAACATGTCTCCACTTTTTGGAACTAGAAGAACACCCAAAACTCTTTTAAAAATCACATTTATACTCTTCAAGATTTTCATTCTTTGGATCAGTTGGCGGAGTAAGTCGTCCATCACCGACGAGGTCAGCGATGTGCCAAGTGTATCTCTTCATCACCTTCCTGACTTGCCTTTTCACCATTCAACTTCTATAACATTAGGCGATTAGGGTCCTTGTCGCTGATCCATTCGGCAGTCCGCCGAACTGCCATTTCCATCGCCAAGTTGGCTCTTACCCAGGGCTGGCCTTCTAGAACATTTTGTGAGCATAATGAACACTCGGCGGTTCACCGAGTGGTCTTGGTGATCATCAAAATTTCTCTTCTTCAAATTCTTTAGATTTTTCGCTCCTTTTTGCTCGATAATGTCCTTGCCTTTTAATTTTGCCTTCATTGCTGCAAATCAACACTTCAACATCGATTTATAGCATAAATTAGGCATTGAGGACACTAAAACTATAAAAATATAGCCCCGAATGAGTCAAAATCTCAGATTCATCACATAGTACATGTTTTACTTAGGTTTTTTTAATATACTTGATATATAGAAGACTCAGGGTTAGCTTGGGGTCACTCCTGATCCTAGGTCATATGTTACGTGTAGGGGGTAGCCTTGGGGAATGACAAACTAGGTATAAGAGCATTAGGTTCAAGAGTCCTAGGGTGTCTGATAAGAGCATTAAGTAGAGTCCCGTTCATGGGTGTGAAGAGCGTCACATCTATGAGGGGGAAGATACACATTGTTTTAAGAAAAACTTTACTTCCCTTGCTATTCTTATCATGCGTGAGGTGTGATTCACTTCTCTTTTCTAATCCATCGTTGTGCGTTTCAGATCATGCCTCCTCATAGAGCTAAAACACAGAATGCTAATGCAGTTCCTCCAATCCCGAATCTTAAGTTTACGAATGCGATCCAACTATTGGCTCAAAAAGTTGCCACCTAGGCTAATCAGCAGGCCCTAGTTCTTGCAAATCCCAGTAGTAGATTAGCTACAACTAGGGTTCGAGACTTTGTTCGTATGAATCTGCCAGAATTTTTAGGGTCAAAGTTTGGTGAGAACCTACATAACTTAATTGATGAGGTTAATAATATTCTTATAGTAATGCAAGTGACTGGTATTGAGTGTTGAGCTAGATTTCGATCAACTCAAGGATGTGGCTAATATCTGGTTCACGTAGTAGAAGGAAAATAGGGTGAGAATGTAGCTTATGTGAAATGGGATTGTTTTACAAGAGCTTTTCTGAATAGTTTTTCGCGAGAGAGTGATGAGTCGGGATTTCAAATCATTTAGGGTTGATTATTCAAGGATATAGTGACCTCAATGCCTATTATATGCTTATGACTGATGTTAAAATACTGGCATGCATCAATGAATGCTCATGAGTAAGGCAAGGACATTATGAGGCAAAAAGAAATGAAAAAGTTGAAAATTTTGAAGGAAAGCAAAGTTGGAACTCGCCAAAGCCACTCGATGAGTTGCCGAGTGGACCTTCAGCTCGCATAAAGTTCCAGCATGCCATCCTATATACAAAACCAAATTAGCGAGTAGACAAGCTATTCGACGACTCACCGAAGAGATCGACGATGACAATATGACTCGCTGAAAGTTATCGAATGATTTGGTAAAAAATCCAAGTGAAAAAGGCGAGAAGAGGAGCAACTCGATGTATCACCGAACTGGTCAGCGAACCCGACTTACTTTGCCGAGTTAAGTCCATGCTGAAATTTTAGTGTAAGCCAGTACAACACATTAGTACCTTCACCTTAAGTAACCCTAAGCTATACTTGTGCAATGTAAGAATAGCATCCCATACTACTATTCCAACTAAGTAGCACTTTGAGGCCACGATAAATGAACTTACTATTATTCATACTTATCTTTAGTTAATACACATGCATGAGGAACATTCACATTTAATATGTCATGACAAAGAAAGAAACTCATAATAACATATCCAAGTTAAGCATTCATCATTACACTAAGCATTTTAGTCAACATTCTGATTAGCTTCATTAAGAGCACATTCATTTCATTAGACATTATGACATTAGAGAAACACACCATAGCCCTCTCAAAGCCTACTCGTGCAATGCATGAATGACATCCCTTAGAACAACCCACACTTCATAGAACTTCTTGAGTAACCATAATACCTAACTCATATCCTTGATCATGAAGCATTATAACATAAAGAAACACACCATGACTACTGTCAAAGCCTACTTCTGCAATGCATGGATGGTATCCCATACTACCACCCACACTAAGTAATTCATTATTGAGAAGCCATAGTTGAGTATCATTCTTTGTGGGGGTACGCCTTAACCAACATAGACCATGTGAGCAACTCATGGAATCCCAATGTTACGCACATCGAATAAGGGATTTCTACTTGCCTAAGGTAGGACCGTTAACATTTAGCTTAGGTGGATCCACTAGCTAAAACCTATGTGGGCACATAGTTATGGGATAGGGATATTGCTACTAAATACCCCGCCTCAACTCACGAATGATCATCCATCTCAAGAGATTGCTACTAGATAACCCGCCTCAACTCATGGATAAGTATCCATCTCAATCAATATCCTTTAGATGCTTAGAATTATTCCCCACGGAGTACTTAACATTCATTACTTTAGTTTATTGTTATGAGATAAGAGATTGTTACTAGATACCCCGCCTCAACTCATGGATGGGTATCCATCTCCGACCCAACATTCATTCATTAGATAGATCATAGATTCAAAGAAGAGAATAACCTTTCAACTAAGAATCCCCATATTGTGAGAAAGTCCTCTCACAACATGTCATTATCATTCATTAGTGTACAATTGAGAATAGCCTTTCAATCAACACATAATCATTAACATAATCTTAGAAACTTCATTCATTCTTCATTCATGAGTGTGTGTGTATATGTGAGAATAACCTTTCAACACCACCACCATTGTATTATAGTCATGATCACATTACTTTCATTGAGATCACAAAGCATATACATAAGCATCATGAGTATACATCAACACTCATAAATTTTCCCTCCAAGGCTATGAGTCAATCTCAACCCAAACATCTATAATACTACATTATATAAGGGGAATATCATGATTCAATAACTAAATTATTATAGACATAATCAATTCAACATACTTCCACAATCAATCAACCCAAATCACAATTTCACAATTTAGTATTTTGGGGGAATCATGGGTTAATGGGGGAATTTCATCATAAAACAACATTAATTCCTCAATTCAATCATAATTCGTCATAAAAAAATCATTGAAAACGTTTTGAAGTTGAACCCATGACTTAGATTGAAACCCTAACTTTTGGGGGATTTTGGAAACTTTGAAATCATGTTTTGTAGGGGCTCCTTGGATGGAATCTAAACAAGGATGAAGACTAACATACCTTGATTGAAGAAACTCCATGAAAGAACTCCAAACCTTGACTTCTTTTTCTCCAATGGAGGATTCTAGAGAGAGACTTATTTTGAGAGTAGGTGGTTTCTAATGAATGACCTCTCCATTTATTTTCAAGCTTGCTCTTCAAAACGGCCTATCGCTCTCCTCTATGAAAAGGTTCTTCCGTAATCACTCTCAATAAGACATCCATTCCCCTTTCAAATGAAAAGAGAACTAGACTTTTCTCTTCATCATTGAAATCCGCCATTCAATGGCAGTGCGGTGCTCTAAAAAAGCTCAATCCTCTAAGTCTGAAATGAATAGATCAGGAATTCGACCTGGGATCCACCCGTCCCGATCCTTGCCTACGAAACAGTTGCACCCCCGGATATGTATATTGGGAGAACCCCATGATCCTTCTGTGTGGAAGGGAAGGTGCGGAGCGAAGGGGAACACGAATACTAAAAAGCGGTTCATGGGGACCCCAAAAAAAGGGGATAGAGAGCGCGGAATGGGCTTTCCAAGCATAAAACAATCCCTACCTATACATTCCATGGCAACAGACAGAAGGCAGATTTCTCATTTTTCTTAACCCCAGGCACATTTCCGTTCCCAATAATCTCCATGAAAAGACTACCATGATTCCCGAACGAATCGAGGGAGAGTCGAGGCATGAAAAAACTTATCTATGATCTGTTTATTTCCAAGTACGTATCATCCGCTGCGTTATCCGCCGGTTCAGAGGCCGCAGTAGGACTACCATAGGAAAGCCCGCCCCTGCTAGCTAACATAGAAAGAGATTCCCGGATAGCAGCAGGACTTGAACCCTCAACCTCAGCCTTGGCGAGGCTATGCTCTACCATTAAGCTATTTCCGCCGGCTAGGGTAGTGGCTTGGGAATAATAAGTTGTAAAAGGTAGTTTAATAGTTTAAAAAGCCTTAAATAACTCTAAATAATCGAAATAAACCGACCCCTAACTAATCTAACCACCCTAGGAATTTACTAAGTTGCCCCTCAAGTGGTCGAGTTTGGGTAGATTTTCAGTAGTGACCTACGCCCACCAACGCACAGACCGTGACTGGTGTGACGCCCCGTACTGCATGTCCGTGGTTTGGTTCAGAAACTTGTCATCAGAAGGTCTTGATCTACGACCAAGCCCTATGGGACGTGGATGGACCTACGCCCAATAGGTCCTATCCGTAGGTCATGACCATTTTGACAGCTTTTTGGTTCTTGGGGCAGCCTTGGGCTTAGGCTTTAGGGTCCTCCTCAAGGACCCTTGGTTGGTCCTTGGAGGGTCGGACCTTGAAGTTTAACCCCTGAACCTCTCAACCTAAGCTTGGGAACTCATTTTACAACATAACATCCCACATCAACTCTACAACACACTCATAAGGCTCTAGTATCACCTACTAGTTTTTCCGAGTCGTAACATCTAGGTTTTTGAATTTTTATATTCTAGAACATTGTCCTTATATGTTGTTAACAGAGATTGATAGATTTTTAGCTTAAATTTCAGCATCTTAGAATTGCAGATCATTAGCAAATCAGATGGAAAACTTTGTTGGTCAAGATTTCCTGTGTTTTGACTATGTTTGACTAAAACCCCTTTCCTTTGGGGTGTGATTATGTAGTTAAATTCATTAATGAGCTCATGGATGTTGTTAGTTACTGATTTTCTTGTTGTTTTTAAGTGGGTTCAATGAATCATTCATGTTTGTATTGAAGAATTGTAGTTGCAAATGCAATTCTAGCTTAGTTATCTATGCTTGCTTGAGAAAGAGGTAATAAAATCAATTTACTGATGATTATATTGATTGCGCCTTTAAGAATCAAGCTTTAGAATGTGGGTTTGATTGCGTCTTTCCAAATCCAGCTTGAGATAGTGGATTTATTAAGGAATTTGGTTGTGTTTTATTCGTTGAGGTTCAAGATAATTCTCTTAAAATGAAATAGTTGATTGAGAAATGACTATTTCACTTAAAACCTAGCCCGCCCACTGAGATTCAACACCTTTGAGTAACTGGTAATCACACATTACACGAAATTATCATTTAACTTATTACACTACTAAGGTCTAATCTCTACTTGTTGATGGAGAACCTATCTATGAGACATGGTTAAGGTTCCAAAAGTTCTTGCTCCAATACCCAACTCACGGGATGTCGAATAATGTGTTATTGCAATATTTTTACCAGAGCCTTGACACGGTTAACAAAGGTGTTGCAGACCAGCTCATTCGAGGTGGACCATGAGACAACCGTTTGACATAGCATCAGCCCTCCTTCATGAGATGGCGAAATTAATCGTGCATGGTACATAAGAGAAGATTAGGTGCCTCCTTTGAACTTTAGGCGTACAAAGTAACAAATTGAAAAGACTCAAGAGTGGGATGAAAACATGGCCTAAATGATGACACAAACAGACCTATTAAGGAAACATGTCATAGGAAGTGGTTGCAATGCTGTGAATGCGGTTGGTGTTAATAGTGGTGTAAGGCATAATGAAGCACACTTTGAGGCCATGTAAAATGAAGAAGTGCGTATCTTGAAAAATCAAGTTGGGGGTTCCTATCTGAGCTATCCAAGGGCGGGCAGAAATCAAAGTTGGAATAACAATCGAGACGATGGTTGGAGAGATCGGGATTGTGAATGGTGTGATCATAGCACAAATTGGAGATATAGAAATTGGGACAAAGATCGTTATGTGCCACTTCACGAACGTCACAAGCTGAAAAAACAAAGGGCTGATCCTGAAAATTTCTAGACCGAAGATATGCTTGCTCGTATTTTGAACTAAGTGGAAGGATCGGACAAGGTGCTAAAGGAAATGAAAGATGACGTCTGTTCTCTTATCCAAACAGTCACATCACACTTGGTATCCGTTAAGCAGTTGAAAACACCGATGGGTCAGATCTCGGCTCATTTAAATCCAACGCCAAAAGTGGGGCTCCCAAGTGATACGTTGGTGAACCCAAAAAATAATACATGATCCCATGGCCACGACGTGCCATGATGTTAAGTAAGGTGCTTCTTGGGAGGCAACCCAAGTGTTACTTTTTGTTATTTGAATAACGTTTGTTGGATGTGTGGGTTAAAAATTTAAAGTTTGGGAGAAATAGGCTAATGGACGAGCTCAGAACCCATTCGGTGGATCGCCGAGTGATTCGACGAGCCCATTGTTGATAGCCTTTTGTACCAACCAAATACTTGGAATTCTTGTATTTTTGGCGGACAAAAATCTATTCAGTGCGTCTCCGAATGGATCGATGACATTAATGAGGCTCGCCGACCGAGGCACAAACTGAAGGGTCAAAGGCTTTCAAGAGTTTTAAATTCAAAATTCTCTTTATTTTGACTTTTTTGACCCTTGCACTCTCTCAACTTCATTTTAGATCTTAGTTTTTACTAAATTTTTGCATGGGTGTCATTATGTGATTGGAATTCATTACATTGCTCGTCTTTGCTTTTGCCCTCTTCGTTTCCTTGTCTACTTCTGAGGTTGGTTTCCCGAATTAGCCTTAATTTCATGTCATATTCTCATCATGCTTACGTGTAATTGTTGGATCTATTGTGTGTCTTTGTGTGTTTAATCGATTGTTGAATATTGTTTGGTAATTTAGCATATTAGATATTCTATTTGGCCTATTTGATTTTAAGTGTGGTGTTCAAATTGTTTAAATTGTGGTTTTGCATGTTGGGCTTGGTGTCGATGAAGGCTAAGTAGCCCAAAATTACACTATGCAATTCTAATTTGCCTAATGATGGATCAGGTGACGTCGCTCTTAAGGGAAAATGCATTGGTTGGTTGAATCTAGTTAAATTTGTGGAAGTTTAAGTAACACGGGGTTGTTAATTCTTTGTATTTATTCCTCCGGACCTTGAATATATCATTAATTGATCTCTCGAGTAATAACTCCATATAGCCTTTCCGTGTACTGATTCTAGGTCCTCGAACACAGCCTCCGCATGAGTTTAAGTTCTTTGGATTTTTTATTCCTGACATGCTGGGTTTTTCATCCATGTCTACGTTTCCTGTATTTATTTCTAAATTCTTTGTATTATCTATGTTTGCTAAAAGTTCCGTATATGTTTCACTTGTTTCTAAATGTTGTTCATCTAGATCATCGTCGTTTATTTCATCAATTCTTATTTCAGGTAGATTATCTTGGTTATTTTCTTGTTTTTCTTCTAACTCTTCTTCTAATTGTAACTTTTCTTTAAATTTATTTATCTCATTTGCTAATTTTGTTTTTTGTTCTTTTTCTTTTTGTTTAATTTCATACATTTCTTTGAATATTGCCAGTTCTTTTTCTAGTTCTATTATTTTAGTATTTTTTACTTCTTCTAATTGTTGTACTTCCTTTTTTGCTTGTTTTATTTTTTCAATTTCCGTTTTTCTATCTATTTCTTCATTTTCTTTTGTTATTCTTATCATGACAATTAAACTATCTTCTAGTTTTACCGTTTCTTTTTCTAACATTAAACTTAGATTGTCACCTATTTTCTTATATCTTCTTCATAGATTAGAAACTATTATCTTTATTTTTAATCCGTCATAGTTTTCGTATGTTTTTTCACCTATTGCATATTCTTCTTTATTCATTTATAAATTATGTTGTAGTTTACATTCTAAGTTATTTATTTGTATTTCTAGATATAAAATAGTCTTTCTTTGTGCTATTATAGATTTGTGACAAGTTCCTGCAAATATATTATTGTTAAGTCTATCTTGCCTATGTCTCAATTCTTGTCTTTTTATTATAATTATTTCGGTAAGTTTTTATCTATATTCGTTATTCTCGTTATTCATTGTATCTTTAAGTATTGAATATATTTATATTCTATTTTAGATATATTATCTATTAATTGATCTAGTTTGTCGTTATCAGTTTTTGTGATATTGAGTTGTTTATATTCTGGATATAATTTGTTTAATTTTCTTCTTATTTTTCTCAACTTTCTAGTAATATGTTTCTTCTTATATTTCTCGACATCCATAGCATTAAGACACTTAGCAAAAGAATATTATAATAAATTTTTTAAAATAAATTACTCACCTACCAAACTACCACCTACCACACTACCACTTCCATGAATTCCCCAACTACTAGTTCCGCACCGAAAAATGGTATCCATACAGTCGAAGTCTTTATAAAATCAAGCGAAAGTCTATAACACTTTGTCTCAAACCACTTAATACAACTTTAATAACTCTTTGGGACGCAGCCCATACAAAAATCTAAAACTTAAAGAAAATACATAAAAGAAAGGTGATCACATCCTCGATGCTTTGAGGACGCACCAAGTCTTCAACTCCTTGCTCTACTAGAAACCTAGCCACGAGAATGGAACTCAATGTCGCCGGACCCTACATTTGATAAGAATGTAGGCAAGAGTTCGTGTTAGTACAAAATGTACTAAATATGTTAGCTAGAATAACATCATAAGAGCATAACATAAGGGTTAGCCAACATAAGACATAAGTCATAAGCATAAGAGATAATACCATAGTCTCCAACATAGACATGTAAGCATTAGTCATCATAAAGCATGGTCCATATACATAGTCAATACCTAGACCTTCATATCATAAAAGAACCACTTCATAAGTAACCTCCAAGTATACTTGTGCAATGCATGAATGAGATCCCATAATCCCATCCATGCTAAGTATCCCCTTTGGCCATCATAATCATACTTACCATCTTATGGTCTCATCCTTAGCTTAATTCTCATAGACAAAGGAATCTTCACCTTTAGTCAACATATCATGGAAGGAAACTATAGAAACAATCCAAACTAAGCATATATCATATAAGAGAAACACTTCATAATTAGCTCAAGTCATACTTGTGAAATGCATGGATAATACCCCATAATCTTACCCATACTAAGTACCACCTTACACCATCATACATACTCAATGGTTGGGGACTAGTCCCTCTTTACTATTTGCCACTACTCATTTAAGGTACTTCTCTACTTAGTACATGACAAGTCATTACACATGAATGATTACTATTTATCAATTCAAGGCTACCAAGGAATAACACTCTACTAAGCTAGACCAAGCTACCATGGAAGACATACTATCATGCAAGTCCAAGCTATCCAAGGAATAGCATCGAGTGGATATTGAATATGAGATGGGAGATTTTACCCTAGTTGAGTCTGGCTTCCCAATGAAAGCTTATACACTAGTCGAGTCCGGCTATCCAAATGGGTTCCTTCTACCTTAGTTGAGTCCGGGTTCCCCAAGTATGTATCTCATGAGATGGAAACCTTCTACAATAATTGAGTCTGAGTTTGTTGTAGTAATATCCTTATCCCATAAACTACATGCCCCCATAGGTTACTTAGCTATTGGATCCACCTTAGCTAAGAGTATGGTTCTACCCTCGGCAAGTAGGACAACCCATTTCCGCTGTGGGGTAGACACCGAATTCCATGTTATGCTTACATGGTCTATGTCAGTTAAGGCTTATGTCCCTAATATGGTAGTAGTATGAACAAAAATATGAGTTATGAACTACGGGTACTTAAGAAGCTTTACTTAGTATGGGTAAGAGTATGGGATCTTACTCATGCATTTCACAAGCATGCTTTGAAGGTATCTATGGTATGCTTCTTTTATGTTATGATGATCTATGTAATGAATAGGCTTATGGCTTATGGTTATGATGTATGTTTGATTTATTGTTGCCATAGTTGCCTTCCATGATATGATTGACTAAAGGTGAGAGATTCCCTTGTCTATGAGAAATAAGCAAAATGATAGGATTGAATCTGATAAAGAGGCATGATGGCCTAAAAGTAATACTTAGCCTTAATGGGATTATGGGGTCTCATCTATGAATTGCACAAGTATAACTTGAAGGTTACTTATGAAGTTTCTCCTATGTTAATAGGAATGGAGTATGGACTAAGCTTATGAATATGAGCTATTTCCTATGTTGTTGAATTATGCCTTATGTTGACTTATGCTCATGTTATCTATGTTGGAGATTATGATTATGATTATGTTATTGTCTCTTATGCTTATGACTTATGTCTTAGATTGTCTAACCCTTTTTTTATGCTCTTATGATGTTATGCTAGCTAACATATTTAGTACTTTTGTACTAACGCATACTCTTGCCTACATTCTTATCAAATGTAAGGTTTGGTGATTTTGAGTTCTATTCTTGAGGATAGGTTTCTAGAAATGCAAGGACTTGAAGATTTGGTGAGTCCTCATAGCATCGAGGATAAAACCACCACTACCTTTATGTCTTTTCTTTATGTTTTAGAATATTGTATGGGCTGCGTTCCAAAGGTTTTATTCAAAGTTGAGTTCAGATGGTTTGAGACAAAGTGTAGTAATACTTCCGTTTGCTTTTATAAAAGACTTTGATTGTATGGAGAACTTTTAAAATTTTCATACTTTTCTATTATCTTATGTTATGATATGCTAAGGGATTGTATGAGACCCTTTCGGGGTCAAGTACGCCATGTTACTACTCAGGTGTACCTTGGGTCGTGACAGTTAGGCATGGAATAATGTAATTTCATTATAATAACATGATTCACTACTAATTCAATAAAAAACAATCAATATCCACTCAATTGGATTCATACTTAACTTAACCCACAATATTGGAAGGAACCCTAACTTGAATTGGGGATTTCATCTTCACAATTGGGGGAATTCTAGGGGGATCCATGGATGGAAGAATCCATGGATGAATAAGTTAACATACCTTTGATACAAATCCCTCACAAAGCTTGGAAGATTAGAGGAATTTGACCTAGCTTTCTTCTTCTTCTTCTTCTAGAGAGAGAATTTCATGGAGGGAATTGGGTTTCTTTTAGGGATTTAGAAATAATGATTTGGATGAATTAATTAAGGGGCTAAAGTCTTTATATAGTTGGTCTAAACTAGGGTAAAACGACATCACTTAATAACTAATTAGTTCTGGAAAGTTCCATAAGCCAACACTTAACCAACTTATACATGCCCATGCCTCACCCACGAGACCACGCCCACGGGGCTTGCTGCTCTACCGTGGGTGGTGGTCTGCAACTCTAATTTAGGGACCCTGACCCATGAGGCCATCCACAGGCGTGGCCCCTCCTACGGGGCATGGGTCCCTTCCTGGGTGCACAACCTTGGGGCAGATTCTAGGGTAGTTTGCTAGGGTCCTCTTCAAGGACACTTGGTTGGTCCTTGGGGAGTCGTACCTTGACGTTCTACCCTAAAATCCTTCATTCTAAGTATGGGAAGTTAAATATACGGCTCTAACCCTCACGTCAAGCTCTAGTTGACCTAGTTAACTATGGGGTGTTACAATATCTTCTCCTTGGGAACATTCATCCTCGAATGACACTCTAAGCACTTCTTAAGGTCATGACTTTAGACTAGCAACCCATCATGCAGGCTAAACATCTAAATGCACACAACCAAGGAGGAAAACTTCTACTACAAGCTAAACAAACTCAATGCAACACAAGGGAGTAGGAACTACATCTAACAACCCATTATGCATCAAATCTCATAACTAATCATGTCCAAGGAGGAACTACCATCTCCAAGCCAATTCATGCTCAATATATACTCATGGAGCATATATGCAATCTATACTCAAAGTATACATCCAAGGAGGAACTCTCAACTCCATACTAAGACATGCTCATTTATTCATCTCATGAAGTTCTATAGGAAACTCTACTCAATGCACTACAACATGAGGAAAAACAATTCACATAAGTCATTTCTAATAAGATTTAAGCTTTTTTATGAACATGCATATAAAGAAGTCATGGAAACACATAAACACATAATGACCTTGCTATCTAGATGCACCATGTCCCCCTTGGAAGTAAGCCTAAACGGACTTTCTAAGCACCATTCATACTAAAGACGACTTCAAAGTCTAACATATCCAGTCACAAAAGACCAAACAATATCGGAATATAATAAAACATAAAACACATACTGGTAGCTACATTCGGAGGTCACTCTTGTTCATTTCTAGCTTGACGAGCATATAACCTATTCTTCTTTGGGGCATGTTATACCCTGTAGTTTAGTAGTCCAACTAGGGCTAAGTGTGGGGACAACAAGAGCCAAGGCAAGGGGCAAGAGCCAAGGCCAAGGCGCAAGTCCCAAGCCAAGGGCCAACGTTGCCCCAAGGCTTTCTAAGCACTACCCCACTTCACGACCACCACCACGGCTCATGGTGACCACCACAACTCGTGGTGACCCCTACAGCTTGTGGTGTGGCTTGTTGTGGCTAAGGCAGTAGATAGGATGAAGTTTCCTCAAAGTGGCTCACCTTCACGGGCCACTTCAGGGCCAGTGGTGAAGACCACGACTGGTGGGAAGCCTCGTGAATGTGCCTTCAACTTGAGAAGGCTAAGACACCAAGGCCAAGACACTTCCCAAGGACCACGGGAAGGACCACGGCTCGTGAGCCTTGTCGTGGTACCTGGGAGTAGGCTGCCTTGTGAGGGGTATTTAGGGAAATTCCATATTAGGTGGTTATTGAATGGGGTCATTTTGCCTAGTTTTAATACACCAACATAAGCTATTTTAACCCTTTAACCACCCCAATTAATTCATTATATCCCAAGACCCAAATCAAATCCCCAAACGCTCGCCTCTCAAATATTTCTTTCTCTATGACCTGAAGAAGAAGATAGAGCTTGAAGCCTAGGTCAAGAACAAGACTCCATTGTTGCAAGCTTTGTAAGGCTTTATAATCAATGTATGTTAGCTTATTTATCCATTGATTCTTCCATCCATGGAGCCCCCTAGAATTCCTCAATTTGATGAATAAAATCCCCCATTCTAGTAAGAGTTTCTTCAATTTTGTGGGTTATGTTGTATGTTGACCTAATTGAGTGCGTATTGATTGTTTATGATTGAATTAGTAGTGAATCATGATATTATGATTAATTCACATGTTTTCCATGGTGAACCCTAGTCTAATTGATGAAATTGATCTAATGTGGGTTTATGCCTTGTGAAAGGAAATTGAGGATTCATAGGTGATCTTCTAGAATTGATGTCATGTATAGTAATTGTTCAAAATATAAGCATGTAAACATGAATTTAATTAAAATAAAGTATATATGATAGATCATGACTAGTAAAGCATTGGATTGAACCTTTATGATGAATTATGGTTAGAATTGCTTAAAGATGAAGCTTGTGACTAGAATGTCTTGTGATCTAGATATGTATGATGATAGTAAGAGGTAAAGCTTTGAGAGGAAGGGTTGTAGTCATGAATATTGATCACTAGGTCTTTGAGAGTAAAGCTAATATGGTGAATGATGTATGTTAGGGATTTTAGATTAAGCCTAATATGATGACATAGCTTGCATGAAATCGATTGACAAATAGATAGAGTTGTTGTGGAAGGCCTTTACCCACATGACCTACTTTGTAAACATATGAATGCATGAATGTAGAATGTGAAAGGTCTTCTCACATAGAATGATTCTAGGATGAAAGGTTTGCCTGCCTACAATGAATCAAACATGTTAGACTAGAATAGCTTGAAGTTGTGACATAAGATCCCTTCACGAATAGCTTGACTTGGTAAGACAAGACCAAGTTTGGTAGCTTGAGTTAGGAGTTTTCATGGTAGGCTAGGATTGAGAAATCATACTCTTCCTAAGGGTGGCTTGCACTAGTATCATAAAGTACTTGCATGATAGCATGATTTGGTTTTTGGATTGAGAAATCATACTCTCCCTAAGGGTATCTTACACTATCATCATAAAATGCCTACATGGTAGCATGAATTGGTTAGGCCAAACCATTTCATTGGTAGCTAGAATGGTAAAATAATACCCTTCCTTGTATAGCTTGGACTTGCATGATAGTGTGTTTTTCCTTGGTAGCTTGGTCTAATCCAATATGGGGACTATTCCTTGGTAGCTTTGTCTAGCCTAATAGGGTACTATTTCTTGGTAGTCTAGAAATGATAAATAGTAATCAATTATGTATGATAGCCTAAAGAGGTACTTAGTATGGGTAGGATTATGGGGTCCTTTCCATGCATTTCACAAGTATGAATTGAAGCTAATTATGTATTGTTTCTCTTATATGATATATACTTAGCTTAGATTGTTGCTATAGTTGCCTTCCATGATATGTTGACTAAAGGTGACGATTCCCGTGTCTATCAGAAGTAAGCTAAAGATGAGACCATAAGATGGTAAGTATGATTATGATGACCAAAGGGGATACTTAGCATGGATGGGATTATGGGATCTCATTCATGCATTGCACAAGTACACTTGGAGGTTACTTTTGAAGTGGTTGTTCTATAATATGAAGGTATAAGTATTGACTATGTATATGGACCATACTTTATGATGATTAATGCTGATATTATGGTTATGATTATGTTATTATCTCTTATGCTTATGACTTATGTCTTATGTTGGCTAACACTTTTGTTATGCTCTTATGATGTTATGGTAGCTAACATATTTAGTACATTTTGTACTAACGCATACTCTTGCCTACATTCTTATCAAATGTAGGGTCCGACGATCTTGAGTTCCATCTTTGTGGATAGGTTGCTAATAGTGCAATGGAGTTGAAGATTCGGTGAGTCCTCAGAGCATCGAGGATTGATCACCTTTCCTATATGTCTTTCTTTTATGGTTTTAGACTTTTGAATGGGCTGTGTCCCAAAGTGTTATTCAAGTTGTATTAGATGGTTTGAGACAAAGTGTTAAAAACTTCCGCTTACTTTTATAAGTACTTCGATTGTAAAGAAAAGTTTTAAAATTTCCGTATCATTTCTATGTACTCTATGTTATGATATTCTAAGTGGTTTACATGGTGTCCTTCAGGGTTCTATTTTCCATCTTACATCTAGGGTGTACCCCTGGGTCGTGACAAACTTGATAATCAGAGCACAAGGTTTTAGAGTGATTCTAGGATTGTCTCAAAACCACGTCTAGTAGAGTCTTGTTAATAAGCGTGAAACACACCACATTTATAAATAGGAAGCTATTAGATGATTAGGAAATCTCATTTCTTCATTCTCCAAGTTGTGTCATAGAGTTTAGCTCTATTAGGTCTTTCCCCTAATATGTGCCCTATCGTTTTTAAGATATGGCTAATACAAGGGGAAATGCTAGGCGGAGTGAGGAAGACAATGTAGGGCAAGAGGTTCCTCTCCAAGATCCTCCCCAAACTCCTCCTCAAGCTCCAATTGATCCTTTGAATATGTCAAATGCAGAGATTAGGTTGGCTTTTCAAATGTTGGTTCAAGCCATGACGACTCAAGTCAATAGGGAAGTGGTTGCTCCAGTGAATCCTAATGTGAATTCCGCGGCTTTAAAAGTGTAAAAACCCTAAAAATAAATAAGTGAAACTAGAGCCTAATGACTTTGTGTTGAGCTTGTAATGAGGTTTCATGTTGTGTAATGTTGCCTTGTTTGAAGGAGTTTAGTGAGTCAACATCAAGGCACGTGTTTGACTCCATGAGAAAAAGCCTTCGGTGTGTTGTTTAAGGGTTGCAACGACTTGTGCCAAGCCAAGGGGGTAGGCCTAAACCAAAGGCCAAGGCTTCCCAAATTAAGGGCTTTTAAGTAATTTTGGTTTAATGTTTTATTATGTGGGGTTAATTTTAAAGGGTTTATATCATAAATATAAATAGTTTTTAGTTTTAAAACAAGTCATTTACTCCTTATTTCTCCAAAGCCCAAATCAAAACCCCCAAAGTTCTTCTCTCTCATTATTTCTCTCTCAACTCAAGGAAGAAGAAGAAGTGGGAGCTAGGATTTGGATTCAAAGCTTTCTTCATCAAATTTCATGGGTAAATCTTAGTAAAAGGTATGGTTATCTTTCATCAAGGGTTAGTCTTCACCCTAGAGTCAATTTCGACAGAGTTTCCAAACCTTTTCAAAGTTCATGAAAATTCAAGGGTTTTACTCAATCTCATGGGTTCTCTCTCCAAATGACTTTAAAGGTTTACTAAGGTCATATTATGATTATATTTATATTTAATTGGTGATTTAAGATGATTTTTATCCTTGAACCCATGATTCTTCTCAATTCTAATTTATTACTTACGAAGTGGGTTTATTGATTATGAATGGGTGATGGTGGATTTATGCTTAGATTGATTTAGATTGTTTAATTGTATCATTATATATGCTTAATTATGATGAATTGTTGGTGAATTAAGGACTTGTAATGGTGGCTTTGTAAGGGTAATTTGACCTAATTACATGTTAATATAGAATTGTGTTTGTATTGTTGATCCACTTGAAAGGTGGAGGTATTTCATTATTATGTACATTGTGATCATGGCCTTGAAAGCATTGTATGATAAGCTGAAGAGTTATCATGATATTGTATGTACGAATGGGAGTTCAATGAAGCTAATGTGATCATGTTTTGAATGTGAATGTGTTATTATTGAAAGGCTAATTCTCAATTTGACACCAATGAATGTTAATGATAAAACATGAAGGATTCTTCAACATATTGTATATCTCGAATTGGTAGGGCTTATGCATCATTTTCTTGTATAAATGAATGTATTGTTGATTGTGGAATCCATGGAACAGTAGTTTAGTAGCACCCTTCCACACATGTTAATAATGAACCTTAGAATTGGTAGGCTTATGGCACCTTTCCATGAAGGTTAATGATGAGCCTTGAACCGGTAGGCCTATGGCACCCTATCAAGTGGAGTTAATGAGCTTTCCTAAATGGACCTTGAATAGGTAGGTTTAAAGCACCCTTTCATGTGTCTATGAATGTAATTGGAGTCAGTAGGCCAATGGCACCTCTCAGATGTGATAATGTCAAGGTAATGAACTATTCTATGGGAATGTAAGCTAATCACCGAGTGGATTTGTTTAGATGGAAACTCCCCTAAGGTTAGGCATGAGTTTCAATGATCGTCTACCTTATCTCATAAACTATGTGACCGCATAGGTCTATCTAGTGGATCCACCTAAGCCATATGAATCGGTCTTCCTTAGGAAAGTAGACCAAGTGTGGGGACTTATGACACCAGATTCCATGACAAGCTCTCATGGTCTATGTCTATTAGCGCTTACTTCCCATCATGTGAGATTTCATTGTGGTTTCTTGATAGGTTCTACAAAGTGTAGGTAGTATTATGGGATGCTACCTATACATTGCACGAGTAGGCTTTGAGTGGGTCATAGTGAGTTTTTCTAAATCGTAATGACTATGACATGAATGTGTTCTAAATGAAGTTATTGAAGAATGTTGACTTATTGTCTAAATGAAATGATGAATGAGTAGCTTATATTGATGAAATGACTTACTTGATGACTATGTTTATGTGATGATGTGATTCATGTGATGCTTATGTGTCTTGTATGAATATTGTGTAAAGGTGAAAATGAGGGAATGGTAAGTTCACTATTGGGGACCTTAAAGTGGTTCCTTAGTGTGGGTGGTGGTATGGGACACTACCCAGACGTTGCACAAGGCATAACTTAAGGGTTACTTGAAGTGAAGGTCTAAGGTAAAGGAAATGGTTTACTTGATGATATTGTCTAAATATTGTATTATGACTTGCATGATGATTGTACGTGTATTGTATGTCTTGTATGCTATTGTACTTGATATTTCTAGAAAGTGACATAATGCATGGTTTCTAACGAAAATGTCCCTTTTAAAGCGTGTTTTTGCATGATCATCACTTAGTACATTTTCGTGTGTTAAACCATATTTCTACCCTTTTTTAACTACAAGTGTAGGTTCCGGCAAGTGATTGATTATAGCTAAGATTGAAGTGCTTGGATAAAGTTTTTGTCCAAGACTTGGTATGTCCTCATAGGTCAAGGAAAAAGACTCTTATTGTTTCTAGTTCTTTCTTATTTTGAGACTATTGTTAATGCTTCAATTGTAAAGGGTCGTGACCCTATCTTGTTAAAGTTTTGTCTAAGATGGCCATGTGAGACTTAGTCTTCCGCTGTGTCTTTTGAAAGATTTCTGTTAGTATTGAATGTTTTGATTCATATGGTTTTAAATATAAAGTTTTTAATTCCACGGTATTTTCATTATTGAATGAAATGAATGACTATGAGGCTTGTATAACACCTCTTCGGGTTCGAGTATGCCGTGTTACGACTAGGGGGTGCTCTCAGGTCGTGACAAACATGGTATCAGAGCATAAGATTTTGGAAATTGATTTTAGGATCCAAGTCTCATAAGCCACGTCTAGTAGAGTCTTGTTCATCGGTGTGAGTCGTGACACATCTATGAGGAAGAGGCTATAAAACTTTAGAAAGTTACACTTCTTTCACATTCTTGAAGTCGTGCCTTAGATTTTAGCTTTATAGATGTCCTTTTCCTAATCCTTCTCTTGTGTTTATAGGAAACGAATACAAGGGCTAATCCAAGAAGGGCGGAAGATGAGATGATTAATGAGGGAGTTCCTTCACAAGGAAACTAAGTTCCGGTGGTTCCCCCGGACATGACCAATGAAGAGATTAGGGCGGCTTTCCTAACTTTAGCTCAAGCCATAACGACTCAAGCTAACCGAGATGTGGGGACTAGGGTGAATGCTATTGAGAGTATCGTGGCCTCAAGCTTGAGTGACTTTGTGAGGATGAATCCTCCTATTTTTCTTGGTTCTAAAGTGGGAGAGGATACCCAAGAGTTTCTTGATGACGTTTATAAGACAGTCCATGCTATGGGGGTAACCTCTAGGGAGAAAGCAGAGTTGGATTCCTATCAACTGTAGGATGTTGCCCAAGTGTGGTTCACACAATGGAAATCCAATAGGCCGGTTGAATCGGGTCCTATTGAATGGGAGGAGTTTAAGGGAGCTCTCCTTGTTAGGTACTTTCTCTGTGAGAAGTTGGAGTGTAAGGTTGAGGAGATTATAAATCTTAAGCAAGGTAGCATGAGTGTGGAAGAGCACTCCTTGAAATTTACTCTCTTGTGTAAGTATGCTCCATCCTTGGTGTCTAACCCTAGGGATGAGATGAGTAGGTTTGTTACTGGTATATCCGACCTAGTCAAGGAAGAGTGCCATACGACAATGCTCCATAATGACATGAACATTTCTAGAGTTCTGGTATATGCACAATCCATTGAGGAGTCCAAACTTAAGAGGGTGAATAGGGATTTGAAGAGGGGTAGATCCGATGAGCAAGGTCAACCTAGGTTCAAGAAGAGGGCTCCAAACCAAGATTCTACAAGTGCTCCTAAAGTTATCCAAGAGAAAGGTGGTGGATCTCAATTTTCTAAACCTACTTGCACCACTTGTGGCAAGAGACACTATGGGAAGTGCCTAGCCGGTACGAATGGGTGCTATGGTTGTGGGAAAAATGATCACAAGGTGAAAAATTGTCCTACTCTTACGGCTAGAGGAAGGGAGGCCAAGCAAGCTTCTCTTAGTGGCCCGAATCTTGACGCTCCAAAGAGGAACCGTTTCTATGCTCTTCAAGCTAACAAGGACAAAAAAGCTAATCTGGATGAAGGAACCGGTAAGTTATAGTTCCTTGTTGTTGTGATGAGGTCCTTATGTTGTTTTTCATGTTAGCCTTAGTTGGGTTTTCTCCTAAGTGGGGGATGGTATGTTGTATAGTAAGGTTGTTGAGAGTGTTGATATCCTTATCTCTTTCCTTCTATTCTTATTAAAGCTTGAGACCAAGAGTTCCTAATAGCTTGTTTCATTTTTTGGAGTCTTTTGTGAAAATTAGTTCCCATGGTCTCCTTATGTTATGCATGTTCTAATTGAATTCTTGTTAAATGAGAAAATGAATTTCATGATTTTATTCCTCATGTTAATATGCATCTATGATGAGTTGCCTAAATGCTTTATGAGTTGACTTATTGAACCTGCTTAATTGTGTTATTGAAAGAGTTGCATAAGTGCCTTATAATGTGTTAATGATTATGATGTGATGTGGAGAAGGAAGTTCCTCCAATGAAATGATAAATGTTAATGTTTTGTGCATAATGAGGTTGTAGATGTAGTTCCTACTCTCTTGTTGTGTTTTGAGCCTTATTGATGTGGAGTTGATGTTTCCTCCTATGATTTTGCCATGTATATGGATGTATTGCATGATTGTTGGGTTAGTTTTCTTGAGTCGTTTCCCTTAGTGTGTTGAAAGTGTCATTCGGGGACGAATGTTCCTAAGTGGGAGATAATGTAACGACCCTAAAAATGAACTAGTGAAACTAGAGCCTAATGACTTTGTGTTGAGCTTGTAATGAGGTTTCATGTTGTGTAATGTTTCCTTGTTTGAAGGAGTTTAGTGAGTCAACGTCAAGGCCTGTGTTAGACTCCATTATAAAAGGCCTTTCATGTATTGGTTAAGGTTTGCAAGGGCGTGTGTCAAGCCAAGGGGGCAAGGCATAAGCCAAAGGCCAAGGCTGCCCAACCATGGCTAGGAAATTTTTTATATGAGTATGCCCCTATCCCATAAGCCTTCCATCGTTGCAATCCCCTTCCATTCGGCACAAGCTTCATTTCGATTACGCCCCATGACCATGGACCACTTCACAGCCAGTGGTCATGACCACGGTCCGCAGAAGTGGCCGTGAAGGTCACTTGGTGGCATGGCAAACAAGGCAACTTGGCCAAGCTATTGCCCAAGTTCCACGGATTACTTCACGGCTAGTGGTCTTGACCACGTCCCGTAGAAGTGGCCGTGAATATTACTTGTCCTTGTGGAGGCTTGGCAAGGTCAATGAGCTACTGCCAAGAGGACCACGTGCATCAGCACGGGCCATGGACTCCTTCACGGACCGTATAAGTGACCTTGGTGCCTGACGGGGCTTCCCAAATTAAGGGTTTTTAAGTAATTTTTGTTTAATGTTTAATTATGTGGGGTTGATTTTAAAGGGTTTATATCATAAATATAAATAGATTTAAGTTCTAAAAAAAGTCATTTACTCCTTATTTCTCCGAAACCCAAATCAAAACCCCCAAAGTTCTTCTCTCTCATTATTTCTCTCTCAACTCAAGGAAGAAGAAGAAGTGGGAGCTAGGGTTTGGATTCAAAGCTTTCTTCATCAAATTTCGTGGGGAAATCTTAGTAAAAGGTATGGTGACCCTTCATCTAGGGTTAGGCTACACCCTAGAGTCAATTTCAAAAGAGTTTTCAAAGCTTTTCAAAGTTGATGATATTTCAAGGGTTTTACTCAATCTCATGGGTTCTCTTTCTAAATGATTTTAAAGGTTTACTAAGGTCATATTATGATTATATTGATGTTTAATTGGTGATTTAAGTAGATTTTTCTCCTTGAACCCCTGATTCTTCTTAATTCTAATTTATGACTTATGAAGTGGGTTTATTGATTATGAATGGGTGATGGTGGATTTATGCTTAGATTGATTTATATTGTTTAATTGTATCATTATATATGCTTAATTATGACAAATTGTTGGTGAATTGAGGACTTGCGATTGTGGCTTTGAAAAGGTAACTTGACCTAATTACATGTTATTATAGAATTGTGTTTGAATTGTTGATCCACTTGAAAGGTGGAGGTGTTTCATTATTATGTACATTGTGATCATGGCCTTGAAGGCATAGTATGATAAGCTGAACTGTTATCATGAAATTGTATGTATGAATGGGAGTTCAATGAAGCTAATGTTATCATGTTTTGAATGTGAATGTGTTATTATTTAAAGGCTAATTCTAAATTTGACACCAATGAATATTAATGATAAAACATGAAAGATTCTTCAACATATTGTATATCTCGAATTGGTAGGGCTTATGCATTCTTTTCCTATATAAATTAATGTTTGTTGATTGAGGAATCCTTGGAATGGTAGGTTAGTAGCACCCTTCCACACATGTTAATAATGAACCTTGGAATTAGTAGGCTTATGGCACCTTTCCATGAAGGTTAATGATGAGCCTTGAACCGGTAGGCCTATGGCACCCTTTCAAGAGGAATTAATGAGCTTTCCTAACTGGACCTTGAATCGGTAGGTTTAAAGCACCCTTTCATGTGTCTATGAATGTAATTGGAGTCGGTAGGCCAATAGCACCTCTCATATGTGATAATGTCAAGGTAATGAACTATTCTATGGGAATGTAAGCTAAGCACCGAGTGGATTTGGTTTGATGGAAACTCCCCTAAGGTTAAGCATGACTTTCAATGATCATCTACCTTATCTCATAAACTATGTGACCGCATAGGTCTAGCTAGTGGATCCACCTAAGCCATATAAGCTGGTCTTCCTTAGGCAAGTAGACCACCTGTTAATGGTGTGGGGACTTATGACACCAGATTGCATGACAAGCTCTCATGGTCTATGTCGGCTAACACTTACTTCCCATCATGTGAGATTTCATTGTGGTTTCTTGATAGGTTCTACAAAGAGGACTTGCATGATGATTGTACTTGTATTGTACGTCTCTTATGCTATTGTAATTGATATTTCTAGAAAGTGACATTATGCATGGTTTCTAAGCGTGTTTTTGCATGGTCATCATACTTAGTACATTTTTGTGTGCTAACCCATATTTCTACCCTTTTTAACTACAAGTATAGGTTCCGGCAAGTGATTGATTCTAGTTAGGATTGAAGTGCTTGGATAGAGTTTTCCTCAAAGACTTGGTATGTCCTCATAGGTCGAGGACAAAGACTCTTTTTGTTTCTAGTTCTTTCTTATTTTGAGACTATTGTTAAGGCTTCAATTGTAAAGGGTTGTGACCCTATCTTGTTAAAGTTTTGTCTAAGATGGCCTTGTGTGACTTAGTCTTCCGTTGTGTCTTTTGAAAGATTTCTGTTAGTATTGAATGTTTTGATTCGTATGGTTTTAAATATAAAGTTTTTAATTCCGTGCTATTTTCATTATTGAATGCAATGAATGACTATGAGACCTGTATAAGATCCCTTTGGGGTCGAGTATGCCATGTTACGACTAGGGGTGCTCTCGGGTGGTGACAAAAAGTGAGAGATTTTATAAGGATGAACCCTCCGGAGTTTTATGGCTCTAAAGTGAAAGAGGATCCTAAAGAGTTTTTAGATGGGGGTATATAAGGTACTTGATATCACAGGGGTGACTTTGGTAGAGAAAGCGGAGTTAGCCTTTTACCAATTGAGAGGTGTGGCTCATATATGGTATGATTAATTAAAGGAGAGTAGACTGGTAGGAGTGGGGCCTATATAGTGGGAAGTGTTTATGTTGGCTTTTCTTAATAGGTTCTTTCCCCAAGAGATGAGGGAAGCGAAGGTAGAAGAGTTCATTAACTTTAAGCCAGGTAGCATGAGTGTTAATTACCCAATACCAAATAAAATATTAAAAATAAGACAAATACAAGAATATAATTACTTCAGTAAATTTGACTGCAAATCAGGATTTTACCACTTAAAGTTAGAAGAGGAATCTAAAAAACTTACAGCATTTACAGTACCACAAGGATTTTATGAATGGAATACTTTTTCCTCTTTTTTTGTTCACTATGTTTATTTACTATAAATGCTGGGCTTGTATGCTTGCTATTGCTTTCTTGTATGTACCCTTTTTCTAGTAATTCACTTATATGTATCTTAAATTTTGTTAAATCATTAAAATTAAATTTTAGTGGTTTTTGGGTTATTATACTATTATTATCAATTAGCTTCATTTTTACTTTTGTTTTATGTTTTTCCCATCCTGATGTAAACATTGTAAAGGCAGGCGGGAATAAACGGAGCGCTTTCATATATAAAAGAAACACTCTCTCAAATATTTAAAATACTTAATAGATAATGGAACAATAGTCTGAAATCCAATAAGATATTTCAGATAGCATGAATAAGGAAGAAGCAAAGGTATATTGTTCAACAAATATGCAGAACTAATTTTATATATTCCTGAATATCATATATATGATTGAATAAATTTGTGTTAGTTTTTATTCCTTACAGTTTTTATTACCAAATGCGATGAATGACTGCTAAGGCTTGTATAAGACCTCCGAGCGGTCGAATACGCATGTAACGACTAGGGGGTGCTCTCGAGTCGTTACAAACTTGGTATCAGAGCATAAGGTTTTGGAAATTGTCCCTTAGGATTCAAAGTCTCATATGCCACGTCTAGTAGAGTCTTGTTCATCGGTGTGAGTCGCGACACATCTATGGGCGAGAGGCTATAGGACGGTAGAAGTTTCACTTCTTTTATTAATCTTGACGTAATGCCTTAGAGTTTGGTCTATAAGTTTCATTTTCCTAATCCATCTCTTGTGTTTATAGGAAATGAATACTAGGGCTAATCGAAGGATAGCAGAAGAGGAGGTAGTTGATGAGGGAGTTCCTCTCCAAGGTGTGCAAGGTCTTCAAGGTGACCAAGTCCCTATAGGCAATCAAGTGAATGAGGTTCCGGTGGTTCCCCCAGCCCTGACTAATGATGAGATTAGGGCAGCTTTTCTAACTCTAGCTCAAGCCATGACGACTCAAGCTAACCGAGATGTGGGGTCTAGGGGGAATGCTAATGAGAGTACCGCGGCCTCAAGGTTGAGAGACTTCGTGAGGATGAATCCTCCTATCTTTTTGGGCTCTAGAATTGGAGAAGATCCCCAAGGATTCTTGGATGAAATTTACAAAATTATGGATGCTATGGGAGTATCTTCTACAGAGAAAGCGGAATTGGCTTCATACCAATTGAAGGAGGTGGCCCAAATTTGGTACACTTAATAGAAGGCAAATAGGCCGGAGGAAGAAGATCCTATAGAATGGGAGGAGTTTAAGGAAGCATTCTTGGGTAAGTACTTTCCCCTAGAGAAGAGGGAGTGCAAAATTGAGGAGTTCATTAATCTTAGGAAAGGTAATATGAGTGTGGAGGAGTATACTTTGAAGTTCTCTATGTTGCCTAGGTATGCTCCATCTTTGGTGTCTAACCTTAGAGAGGAGATGAGTAGGTTTGTTATCGGTGTATCCGACTTGGTGAAGGAAGAGTGCCGTACGATAATGCTCCATGGTGACATGAACATCTCTAGGCTTGTTGTGTATGCTCAATCTATTGAGGAGTCCAAGATGACTAGGGTGAGGAAAGACTTGAAAAGGGGTAGGTATGAGGATCAAGGACAACCTAGGTTTAAGAAGAGGGCTCCAAATCAAGTTTTCTCAAGTGCTCCTAAGGTTAACCATGAAGGAGGTGGTGGTTCTCAAATTGCTAAACCTACTTGTTCCACTTGTGGAAAGAAGCATTTTGGGAAGTGTCTATCTGGCACTAGTGGTTGCTATGGTTGTGGGAAAAATGATCACAAGGTCAGAGATTGTCCTAATAATGTGTCTAAAGGAAGGAATGCTAGGCAAGCTCCTTATAGTGTTCCTAGTGTTGATGGTCAAGAAAGGAATTGTTTCTATGCTCTCCAAGCTAACAAGGAAGCAAATCCGAATGAAGGTGCCGGTAAGTCATAATTTCTAGTTTTGTGTTGGAATCCTTATGTGTTGGTTTAGATGGGTTTCTCCTAGGTGGGGGATGGTATGTTGAAGGATGAGTTGAGGTGAGTTTGGATATTCTTGTCTCTTTCTTCTATTCCTAATCAAGCTTGAGTCATAGAATTGTAGAAGCATGATGCATGGTTTTTGGAGTCTTGTGTGGAAAAGAATGAGTTTCTATATTCTCCTTATAACGGTGCATGCTTTCAATTGAGTTCTTGATTTAAATAAGAAAATGAGGTTCATGATTGTTGTTCTCCTTATATGCATAAAATGGTGAGTTGCTAAAAGTTGTTAGAGTTGATTAGTTGAGCATGCTTAAGTGTATTCTTGATGTGGCATGATTGTGTTTTAATGAGATAATTGCATATTGTGTTACTTGATGTTTTTATGAGCATGAGGTACTATGGAGAAGGGAGTTCCTCCAAATAAATGAGAAATGAAAAAAAAAAAAAGTTTGAGGCATGTTGAATTGTAGGTTGTGATTCCTACTTCCATAAATTTGAATGAAGTTGTGTTGTAATGGCTTGTTATGTGGAGTTGATGTTTCCTCCTTGATGAGTGCTTTCATATTGATATTTTATGATTGTTGTGGGCTGCTAGTCTTGAGTCATTACCCTTAATGTTTTAAAGTGTCATTCGAGAACGAATGTTCCTAAGTGGGGGATATTGTAACGCCCCTCAAAATGAAGTAGGATAAAGTAGAGCCTCACATGGGTTTTGTGCATTAATAACTTGTTAAAATAATGAAGAATAACCTTTTAAGGTCTAGTTTAAAGAGTTTAGTGAGTCAACGTCAAGGCACGTGTTAGACTCCATGCTTTGAGACCTACTCTAGGTTGGTTGAGGGTGCTAGACAAGGAGCCAAGCCAACAGGGGCAAGCCTTAGCCAAAAAGCCAAGGCTTTCCCAAGTACGCTGCCCACTGCCCCAAAGACCACGGGCACCACTACGGCCAGTGGTGCCCTAGACGGTCCGTATACTTGGGCGTGAAGATCACTTGGTCTCAAGGGAGGCAAGGCAACTTTGCCTAGGTGTTGCCTTATCTTCACAAGCTCCACCACGACTCGTGGTGTACACAACAGATCGTGGGAGCATCCATGAAGATGCCTTGGGCCATTGAAGGCTTGACATGGTGGAGAGGCCCACAGGTCAAGGGACCACGGGCACCACCACGGGCCGTGGTACCCTTCATGACCCGTCCAAGTGGGCGTGGTCCCTGACGGGGCTGCTCAAGTGAAGGGCTTTTAAGTAATGTAGTTTTAAGTCTTTAACATGTAGGGTTGATTTTAAATGGTTTATATCATTAATATAAATAGTTTTAAGTCTTAAAACCTTCCTTTAACTCATTATTCTCAAATACCCTAATCAAAACCCCCAAAGTTCTTCTCTCTCAATATTTCTCTCTCAACTCAAGGAAGAAGAGGAGGTGGTAACTAGGGTTTGGATTCAAAGCTTTCTTCATCAAATTTCTTTGGAAATTCATCAACTAAGGTATGGTGGCTCTTCATCCAGGACTCATCTCCATCCTAGAGTCAATTTCAAAGGATTTTACAATGTTTTCAAAAAGCTTGATTTTGAATTCTATCAAGGGTTCTTGCATGAAAATGATTTGAAACGTTTGGATATGGATTAATTGATGCTTGTTTGTGGCTTTTGAATGAAATACTCCATGAACCCTTGTCTTCTACAAAACCCTAAAATTTGCTGTGAAGTGGGTCTATTTCTATAAATTCAAAGTTGATGGAAATATGTGTAAAGTGAATTGTATTGATATCTCTTGTGTTGTTTAATGTTTATTCATGATTAATTATTGATAATGGGTGAATTAAGGATGGTAAGCTTTATGGGTGAAGTATTGATGATTGCTTGGATTTTGGTGATTTTGGCTATGGCTTTGGATTATGGTAAGAAAGCTTGAACTCTCTTTATTGAATTTATTGTTGTTGGTAGGTTGAATCAACCTTTGGTGGAAGTGTTATATCTTATTCTTGTGTGGTATTATTGTGAATTGTAGCCATGAAGGCATTGGCGAAGTTGTTGTATAATGTTGTAATATTGTATTATGGTGAATTGAGGCCATGAAGGGCATTATATGAGTGTTATTATATTGTTGTATTACTATACATATATGAGGCTATATGTAAAGTCCTATATGAAGCTATATGTAATGTTTGTGTGAAGCTATAATGTGAAGATGTTCTAATGGTATTAATGTGATATTGTA
>JAJOOR010004091.1:0-34072 GCA_036250505.1 Solanum acaule | reverse complement strand
GTACTTATTATAGCCCGGGGGGGGGGGGGAATCTAACCTAGCATTTACCATTACATCATTTATTTCGTGATTTAATCTGTGTTTGGATGTTAGAACTTGAGGGGTTTGTACCTATAATTTTTTTATGATTTGTAGTCTGATTCAAACTCGATTTTCCATGAAACTTTATATTTCAGACTCTTGTGTTATGAGTAAACTGATTTTGAAATACAATTGTTTTGATCTTGGGGGCTCGAAATTGACTCTTTGGGCCAAGATAAAGTATAGCAATGCGGCTCGTATAGTCATGTAGATTTGACCTGATTGGTATAGTTCATTGATTTTACTCACTGACATAATAATTTTTGGTAGATCTATTGGTTTTTTGTTGAAAATTCTCTATTCCAGACGACTCTCCATTTGTTCCTCCCTTGGAAAAATGTGTGTTCTTTGTAGTGTGTATACAGTGGCGGAGCCACCCTTGTTCAAGGGGTTTCAAACGACACCCCTTCGCCGAAAAATTATATTGTATATATAGAAAAAACATTTTGGTTTAATAAATATGTATATATACAAGTATTGACACCTCATGAGTATAAGTTGAAGGTTAAGTGTGTTCTAGATCTACTAGCCCCATAAATTTTTTTTTGTTTGATTGCTTGTAACATAATTCAAACCATAATGGGCGTTGAATGTCCCACATATCGAGCACTAGCTATTTTTTCCACAAAATTTACCTTTTCTTTACTTTTATCAAACGAACTCTCCTTATTTTTTAGTCTTATTTTCGTCTTTCTTTTTTGGTGCAAATGTATCGTTATGATTATATACATCTTACTTTATATGCATTATAAATAGTTAAGAAAATTGGTCATTTTATGTAAGGATGTTATTGTTTTGTGAGTCAAGAAAATTATTGGTTATAAATTTTTTTAGATTTTTGAAAGTACTTTGAACCATTAACTATTTTGTCAATTTTAGCACTTTCTTGTAGTTTTAAAATAGAATTGTTTTGTGAGTCAAATAATTTATGAATTATTATTTTCTTTTAAAACTATTTTGAACCATTAACTATTGTTTCGATTTATAGCACTTTTCTTGTAGTTTTAAAATACAAAAAACTTATATTAATTTTTTAAAAGAATCCATACCCAAATTAAAAATCAATCTTTAAGAGTTTTGATCCTAATACTTGTCACAACCCAAAATCACTAAAGTAATGATGCATCTACACCATCCCTTTGATAGGTAAGCCAAACCCGTCTTAATTAGGCGAAAACGAAAGAAATAGAGGAAATAAGTCATAATAACTTTTTCATAAAGACATAAATACGCAAAACACCAAAACACAACTTCAAAATTCAGTGTCACATGAACAAGAGCTACTAAAAGGCAAATACAATAGTTCAATTATAAAAAAACTAAACAAAAGTAATAGATATAGGGAGTCTTGGCGCAACAGAATCTCCATGTAGCTCACACGAACACCCAAAATAACTACATTGAGCACGAATCAACAAGGTATACTGGAACTAGAAGTCGAATCTACATCAAAAGATGCAACAAATGTAGTGTGAATATGGGAACATGTATTAGAAGGTATCATAGAATAAAGTTGAAGTCTGACTATTATACCATATAAAGTACAAAATGTAACCCATATAAGTCTTCAACTTATAAATAATTAATGAGAGATGGCGAGAGACAACAGATTAACATCGCCCATTAAACAACATATGTGAAAATCAAGTATAAATAAGGTGTGATGTAATGCAGTGGTCATATGATTCTATCAGTATACATCTACTTCCTCCAGTAGCATGCTAGGATCAAAGCAAATGACCCATGGGAGACTTACAGGTCCATATACCCATCCAAAAAGAATTTCCTCAGGCATGCATGATTCAACTTGCTGGAAGTCAACCTCGACATCATATAATAAAAAATTTCGAGAACCATTTTTCATTGGGGTTCATTACTATTATATCTATCATAACATTTACGTGATTCATGACAAATGAATATGTATAATTGATTACAGTAATAAAGCATGCTCATCTGCTACATAAACAATTATATCTCTATCAAAATAGTGTCCTTAGGACACTAACTCATCAAGATACAATATAACATATGAATAAGAGTGATGCAATAAAAACATACCAAATTCAAGTCACATAACATCAACTAACTAAGACCTTACTTAGAATGCACATCAATAAATCATTCATTTCAACACAGAATAAAATAATAAACCATCTCTCGAGCAAAGTCTAAGAGAGTAATCATAATGTCACGCCCCAAATTCGAGGGGAGCAACTGGCTCCTAATGCCAAAACTCACGCTCGAGCCGACCCTGCTGAACCATTTGCTACTAGCGCATGGCAGCCACAAACAGTCAAGAAAACAAACAAGCATATCTCGGCTTAAAATTTAGCCCTCGACCGGCAAGGCCCATGTAAACAGATCCATAAAAGAAAGAGCTATTCCCAAGAGTTCATATAAAGAAATAGCCAACTAGCACAGAAGTCCTGATTGGGCCGTCGAGGCCATCATGATCTCTATACCAAAACTGAAAGTAGGTATATCAAGACAATGCATCACACAACTAACAAGCTTCAGCAAACCAACAAACTAGGCCAGCATGGCCATAGCGTAGCTATAAACCCCATACACTAGCCTGCAAGCCTCTAAGAGTAGTAAAGATTGGCGGGACAGGGCCCCAGCCTACCCATAAAAATATATACAACAAAAGCTAACAAACCTCCCAACTCTGGCAGCTCCGGAGGAAAGGGGCTAGCCAACCGGATAAAAGTCAATCCTGCTGTTGAGGAGGTCTACTCAATCGTCTGTCAGGACCTGCATGCATGAATGCAGCACCCCCAAGGCAATGGAGCGTCAGTACAAAATAATGTACAGAGTATGAAAGGCAATAGATTATGAGGAGGTACCCTGATATACTGGAATAATCTGATAAATAAATCAAGAATAAGATAAGTGTATGAAAGGCAATAGACTATGAGGAGGTACCCTGATATACTGGAATAATCTGATAAATAAATCAAGAATAAGATAAGTGTACTAACCTGCTCCTAAATCTAAACTTATCAAAAATAATAAAACAACCTAACCAAGCCCCCATAAGCTCGGCAGGTACAAACAGCACATAAGACCACCTACCCAGGCCCCCATAAGCCCAGAAGGTACCAATCAGTCTATATACCCCTATCGATAGTCCCCTAGCCCCGTAGGCAGTCACATAGCCCTCTTAGGCAATAGTATAGCCCTGTAGGCATCACATAGCTCTCTTAGGCATCAATATAGCATATAGGCAACTCATAGCCCTCTTAGGCAACAACATGGCCCCGTAGGCAACTCATAGCCCTTTTAGGCATCAATATAGCCCTGTAGGCAACTCATAGCCCTTCTAGGCGTCAATATATCCCTGTAGGCAACTCATAGCCCTTCTAGGCATCAATATAGCCCTGTCAGCAGAACATAGCCCATCTAGGCATAGATCACATTCTTGCAGCAAACCACAATAGCCCAAAGGCAACAATAACAATCCAACAGCTAAAAGCGAGAAATTTAGTTATAAGCAACCTATACAAATAGCCTCTAAGTCGTGTCCAACATAAGAACGCTACTACTGAATAAGAATCCCGATAAGAGAGGATTATACCCACTCGAGCAGCCAACAATCAACAGTAATGGCTACAAGTATAACAACGATAACAACTTAATTACATTGCTCCTAAGCTTTAAGGAAACATGCCGTAAGAAGAGAATAGCCTTAACATACCTTTTTCGCTAAATTCACGTGGCCTAACGACTTTTACTCATAACTCCCTCGATACTCAATCTTAGGTTTGTAATATGCCTCAACACCTTCAAATATATTCAAACCCTTGCTATCCCAACACTAAAGTGTGATATGCTACGAAATCGATAAAATAAATTATACCACGATGATGAGCCCAACGCGTAGAACAACTTTCGTCAAGGACTTACGTCGAGAAAATCTATACCTCACTTGATCCTAGAAATGGGTTTCTCTAATTTCCCTGGTTCTTGGCTTCAAAATGAAGAAAAAGTTCGAAGAAGAAGATATATGCAACATTCCACCTCCCTAGGGGCCCACCTCACGTGCCTGCTTGTGCAGTCCCACGAAAACGTGAATATCTCTTTATTCTGAAGTTGTATGAATAAACGGTTTGATGCGTTGGAAACTAGACTCGTAGACCTTCGATTCGATAGGTCGTGGGCCCCATAAATCTTTATAGATTGGGAGAAAACCTCCAAGACATTTGACCCAAATTTTAGAGAAATCTTTAAGAAGGAACTTACGATAATTTCTGCCAACTTTTATTTTGCCACTTACCTAACTTCAAGACTTGAGATGCAACACTTGAACACTTAAAATAGGACATACCACATCATTCTTAATTTATTACCCATCCTCCTTGTCTTTCCATGGAGATATGAGTAATTTTAGACGTTTCGAGAAGTCGGGGTGTTACACATAATCTACCTGGAAAGCCGAGTATACGTGCCATGAACTCTTAAAAATTACTTCCCTTTTTGAATAGCCTTGGAACTCTCCTATTTTATCAAAAATATACTCTATATGAGTAAACGAGTCTATCAACACACCCATAGTTTTATTTTTATTTTAAATTTTATAGACCAATGGTCCGTTTATTTCTCATAAAGAAGTATGATACACAAACATGCCAAATAATAGCCCAATTTAGACCAAATGCCAAATAGCCCAAATAAGAAAATAAAAGGAAAACTAGATCTTGGTCTTGATGACCAAGAAATTGCCATTCCCTAAAATAGGGCTTTCTAAAGAAAGCTCTCCATTTCTCACTCTCCTGTACTCCGCCGCTTCCATGTTTCTTGTTCCCTTCACCCTTTATTTGCTCGTGCTTCATATCCAAGTCATTAACATTCTTCATCCATGGAAAATGAGGAGATATATTAGCTCGCAAAGGTAAATCGGCCTTATTTTTTATCTACTCCCAACTATTGTTGACCTTACTCTTTCCTTTTTGTAGATGTGAAATCCGGTGGAGATGTTTGGACTTCAAGATGAACTTTTTGTTGGATTTAACCATGACACTCCTTCTGGAGGCTTGAGGTATACCAACACCCATATCTATATATAAACTCTAGTAAAAAACCAACTCACAAAGACAACCCTGAGCCCCTAAGTTCAAAAATTGAAAATTGATTTCAGAATTAGATTAGCCATCTTGTGAAAAGCTCATGCGCCAAAATCAGCTAAATTCGATCATTAATTAATTCTTGAATAAAGAAATTACATATAATTTACCTTAGGGACTTAAACTACATTTCCCCAATCCAAACACAAATTAAACATGAAATTAATGATGGATTAGTAGGGAAGTAGAAAATACTAGGTTACATTCTAAACCCCTAATCAAATCATGAAAATCCTCGTTGAAATCACCTAAACCGAACTCTCAAAGTCCCAAAATCAAGTTATAAACTATGAAATTAGATTGGGGAACAAAAATACTATTCTTCTCTGTATTTTCGCCAAATCTAAAAATCTTCACACCAATGAGCTCGCAAACAGGGTAAAATTACATAGAAGTGGAAGAAACCTCGGAAGTGCGAGGTTGCTGATGTGGACTATCCTCGCAGAAGTGAACCCTGGTGCACAGTGCATCCTTTGTTGAAGCAAACAATAAATCGCAGGAGTAGAGCCACATAAAGCAGCCTACCCCAATCCCCTTAAGCTCATAAAAGAGGAATTTATCTGGAACCTCCCGAAAAAAGACCAAACATACAAATCTAGCTTGTTGGAATAATCAAATCACCAATGTGATCGTGACTTAACCAAATGTTTATTGGGGTCAACTCAAAACTTTGGGAAAAAACTAGAAATCAAATTAATGACACTATTCACTCTCGGATGCCTCGAGATCCATGCAAAATATTTAATAAAATCATAAATCATCCAGATCTAGTGGAATCATCAAAATTCAAATCGGAGCTCGTTAACCTAAATTATTGACTTTGGTCAATTTTCACAATTCAAAACTCTAAAAATAGGAACTCTCCTCAAAAACTAGTCAGATCACCTTGAGAATTGTGTCATCCATCTCTACAAGTCATAAAAGAAATAATAAAATTGCGAGAAGGCCAAAACAAGCAAAACAAGAAGAAAAAACACGACGACTATGAGAATCACTTTATTACTTCAAACCGTTCACCTAACAGAAAAGTATTTACTTATCCAAAGTTGGAACACCCTTCAAAATATTTATGGTTACGTCATGGATTACCTCACTAATTATGTCACTGATTACGCCATGTCAACGCAAAATTATAATATTTCAATATATAATCTAGACGCAGAGAAAGTAATTTAAGACTAGCCAACTTTTTATTTATCAAATTATTCATTTTTTGTTAAAATGCAATTATTTTCTTTCTTAAAATTCTCAAACAACAAGATTTACTTCTTTAGATCATTTTCATCTATTTATTGACATGCAATAATTGTTTTTTCCCTATATCATGTATCCTCTATATAAATCGACAAACTAAGACCTTTTTTTCCAAAATAGTGGTCTTAAGTTTTGTAGATTGATTATTCTCTGTAACGATATATCATGGTAATTTATTCAATTTGCTCTTTTCTTCAATTTCTTCACTTAGGTAACATTTTTTGAGACACCATAGCAAAAACTTTGATCTTTTTTAATGTTCATGTAGGATACTTGACCAATTTCATTTATGTTAATGACCTACACTTCTAAATAAACATGTATTATGAAAAATTTCTCATATGTATGGTATCAATCTAGCTTTATAGTTATGTGGTATGTTTTCAGTTGTAATTCTCTTTTCCTTGAGAAGCTTCCTCTTCTTTTTATTTAATTGAGAAACTCATTTGTCATTAAAAATGTTTTAGATCTATAGTTTGGGGAATTTCTTTTTCCCTTCTTTTGATTTTGTATAAATATTTTTTGGTCTTATGTTTTACTTATCTTGACTTGTTGATGTAGTCTTTCAACATTTAAAAGAAAAGGAAAGTGATTCAGAAACAAGGGTATGTGCAACAGCCGATTCAACCATTAATGGATGTTGCAAGAACATGTAAGATTTCTAAGTCACTTTTCCTTTGAGGTATTCCCTATCTTTGTGGTTTTAGATAATGGAAGTTGTTTCTAATGTTTGGATGCAGATTTGAGTAATTAATACTGTAATTACTCTCTGTTAAGTTGTTAATACGCTGAAGTGTTAATTGATGAGTAAAATTATTTCAATTTATGGTTCCCATCTCCTTGTTAAATTGTTAATGCGCTAAAGTTCCTTGAACTTTGTCGGAGAGATTATAAATGAAATGAGTGCCAGCTCCAAGCCAAATAACAAAATCAATATCATGGTCAGGTAGAACACATGGAAGATCTATCAAAAATCCTCTGAGAACTCTCTCAATACTGGAATGGACCCCAATGAGGAAGTGTCAGCACCAGTATTACAAACATAGGCCTAATATAAAAGACACCATCTCAACCAACTGTTGAGCCTTTAAAAATGACACAATGTACCCTTCCATTTTAACCTAAGGATTTCCGGCATTGCTAAGGTAACTATCTTAGCGTAGAATTATATAATCTCATGATAAGGATAAACTCAATCCATAATCAAAGATGATGTTGAAATCAACCATATCCAATATAATCAAATCCACCCGCATATTGTACCCTATCAATGTGACTACACAGGATTGGTACACTTGAACCACTACTAAAGAATAACCCATGGGAGTAGAAACATATTATAGTCATAGATACAGAGTCACCAAACATATCTAAACCCAACTCAAATATAAAGACATGTAGGAAAACTTATATCAAGGATCAAACAAAATTGTAGCATTTTGGTGGTGTACTAAAACAATACTTATAATCAAATTATCAGAGGCCTTAGCCTTGGGTTTAATCGTGAAATCGTAGCAATGGGCATAGTCACCCCCAGTCTAAAGACTCTTCTAATACCAACCCTTCAAGTTTTTGCACCACCTCTACATAGTGCAACTTCTTTGGATGTCTAAACTTGAGAAATCTACAAGGCTCTATTATGATTAAGTCTGGAATAATCTTATAAAAGTGGTACACATCTCCACACTCATAAGATCATCTTCTAGTCATAGGTTGTTGAGATGGCCTAGAAGAACTCAAATAACCACAACAGAAAGAATATCTAACATACTTTGTCCTGAACTGTTGCATGGATTGGTCGACTGTACTGACAAGAATAACCTCTAGCCAAGAAACTTCTAAATCTTGATGAAATACCTCTAAAATTGTAAGATCTACAAACTCTCTTTTCGTTGCCTCCATAAGCCTGTCTAAGAATCATCTCAATCTCTGTAGCATAATGTATCACCTATTGAAATAGAAAAAACTAATTGAGTGGTACCCATATGAATTAGAGTTATCAAACCTCTAGCTGATCTCTGAATCTTCTCTACCTCCTTGGGAAGTATCATTAGTGCATTGTGGGATTAGGCATGAAATCTCACCTTATACTTGATAATCATCATCCCCTCATGTCGAAGCCATTCAAATTGGTCCCTTTTTCTCTCTCTTAGGCTACAAGAATATGTTTCTCTAAGAGCGCCTCTAAAAATTGAGTCCAATTCAAGAAAGGTGAACCACCTAATATAGAATCAATATAGGTCATCCACCTCGTGTTGCTTCACCAACCGAGATTATGCAACCTCTCATCACAGCTAGCCTAGAACTCAAAATCACTCTGGTTCGAGTCTCTAGAGAAAAGAGTAGGACATATCTTGATAAATATATCAAACACATTTTTTCCTCCAAATGCATAACAGTCCTACAGATAGGATGGGGAGAATGATATGATAATGGTGAAACACCCAAATAGTGTGCCATAAGATCAGTTGGTTGTGTCTTAAAAGTCTAAGGGCCCCAGTCGAGGATGGGGAGAAAGATATGATAATGGTGAAACACACATATAGTGAGCCATAAGATCAGCTGGTTGTGTCCTAAAAGTCTAAGGGCCTCGATATAGAATTTTCTATCTACTGTGTTCAGAATAGTAAATCCAAAATAATTTTAAGATGAAAAGAAGAAATATTTGAGGCCACATAATTCATGTGTGTCCTTAAGAAATTTAATCCCTTCAATGTACCAGATGCTGTGAATTATTTCCTCCCAGAATAAAAGAGATATACTTGTTAAAGAAGTAGCGACACCTCAAACTTCAGCGGACTCAAAAGTAGCAACGAAATCACATAAAGACTCTATTTTGTTTATAAGAAAATATATGTAGAAGAAACAAAATATCAATGAAAAACTAAGGAAACACCTCACTATTTATAGCTAGTGATTTGTGTTGAATAGGTGCGAACTCACATTTTCAGAACAAACTCATCTTTTCCGAACAAATATGACGTTTGTTAGGAGGAAATGTTTGTTTGAAAGAAATAGGTTATTTCCAATCGAGATGAATGTAACACAAACCCTTCCTGAGAAGATTAAAATAGCAGGGCCAGATGGCAAGATATTTGAGCAGACAATCAGCTATAAATAGAGGCCTTTATTCTGCTATAAGTCCCTCCAGATAAGACACCAATGCCAACTCAAATTCAGAAACATGTAGGAGGAACTACAAAGCAGCAAGTGCAGGGACAATATGCAAAGGGACCAAACAGAGGAAATGTACAAGCTAAAATTCATATGGCCAAGCAAGTTTAGCAAAAGAAAGCTCAGGCTAAGAAAAATAATGATGTGCCAACGCAACTGGATAAAATTGAGATTCTGGGGATATAGACTCAAAGTTAACAGATCACCTTAACGATGGAAGTAGGTAAAAAAAACAAGGCAACAGTAAAAAAGAGAGGAGTGGAGGTATCTGTAGCCGAGACTAACAATGGTTATGACCCACTTGATGACAATACCTACAACTATCATCCTGAAAAGTTGAAGGCAAAGGAGTGGGGAATAGTGATTAAGGATATCGACCCCTAAAAATTCCATAAATAAAGATAGCCACTTGAAATATAAGGGGACTGAATAAGTTGTAAGAAAAAATATTTCACTAAGATGATGATTAGGGAAAGAGATCTGTAACAAACTCAATAACAAGACCAACTCAATTCAAATTCAAACAACCGACAAATCTATTTCATTAACTCGTAATTGGAATTACAAAGGAATTTAAGAACTAAATGGAAATTGAAGAACACAAGTAGAAGAAAGGGGATGAGAAGTAGAACTCATAGAAAGGGGATGAGAGGACTAGACATATTTTTCAACAATTTGCATAAACCACTTCTTCTCATCCGCCATCCTTTTAGCTTGTTGTTAAATGGGCCTAGATTCCAAATCAGCCTTTGCAAAGG
The DNA here is from genome assembly GCA_036250505.1 of Solanum acaule. Lineage (NCBI taxonomy): Eukaryota > Viridiplantae > Streptophyta > Magnoliopsida > Solanales > Solanaceae > Solanum > Solanum acaule. The sequence goes on along the minus strand of JAJOOR010004091.1, from coordinate 23,679 downwards.
CCTTCCAATTTTGTTGCTTCTTCTCGACCCAATAACTAGTTGTGTGACATTCGTAAAGGTATCGGCATTGGGCTTAGGCTGGTTCATAACAATACTCCCGTCCTCAATAGGAACCTTGTCCTCAAGGTTCGGGTAAGGAACAATGTTAGTAGCACGCTCCCTACCAAATGTAGTCAAGACAAACTGTGCAATGTTGGCAAAATATAAAATGTGATCTTGTATACTTCCTGCACAACCATCAACCATCCATTTATTCTGCCTTTGTGTAGCCCTTAACTGGTTCTTTATAAACTGCTCCCAAATCTTGCACAAAAAAATTGTTGACATAATAAATTCGGAGATTTCCGCCTTGACATCGTGAGAATGGAATTCTTTTACTGGAAAGCCACACTCATACTCCATAAAAATGTAATCAAGATAATCCTCAATAAATCTTTGTATCTCAGTCCATGAATAAGTTGCAACTATATAACACATAATTGAACACAAACTTGAACCAGTAATTATGTTTGGCCTAAGCTTGTGCTCTGTCAACAGTAGGACCCAAACAAGCTGAAATATGAACCTTGCTTGCAATAAATTACTCTCGACAAAGATGCTATCAGTGTAACAACGTTGAATCGTTCGAGGAGTTAGGTGATAAAGTGAGGCAATATGTCAGTCAGTTCTCTGCGGTGCAAGTTCTTCATCAAGATATAACTGCTGGCGAAATACGTCCATTGTCTTCCCAGGTAACTTAGCAAATATATCATAAGCAAGATAAGGACCAGGACCAAAGCCTAGATAAGACAAAGTTGTCTTTGATATATGAACTACACCAAATATAGTCAACAAGAGCACATCATCTTTGTTGACAAGAATATCGGAAAACTGCTCTGAATATCGTGCGGCAAATGCCCCAAGCAACCCCTGCATTTTCTCCGCCCTACCAAACTCTCTCGATTTAGGCAACAAGATACCAGGAAGACATTGCTCTTGTCCTTTACCAACCCAAATGCAAGAATACCACAAGGTTGACATAATTAACTTATTATGATCCAAGTTGTCTAAGGCGACACAAAATACATAGTTTCTTGTAACTCTAAGGAACATGGTAAGTGAACGAGAGCCAGGATCAAATGGAAACGCTAATCTAAATTGATCAGGTGGAAACAAATGCAAAGTTAAGATAAGTGAAGCATGACCAAGTCTACTAAAGTGATCAATTATACCTCTATTAATAAGTTGGTCATATCTGCAAGTTGAAAGCATTTCAGACATCTCCTCCGAGCATCGGGTTATCCCAAGTTTATGTAGCATATTGAACATGGCAAAGTCACCGAAAGTAGAAAATGTAGAATCAATCCATAATGGAAGTATTCCCACAAATGTAGGAACTAGTTGTTGTATTTTATTTTCAATGGTAAAAAGCTTTTCTTCTTCTTCTTCTTCCTCATTCTTGTCTTCATTTCCAACATCAATAGCATAGTCATTTTCCTCAATAGTATATGTGGTAATCGTAAGCACCTTGTGTGATTCTAGAATAACATCCTTACACCCTACGAAAAATTCATCGAACACCTTGTGTGCCTCATTGTTGTTGTATACAAGTGGTTCACTAACGTGTTGTGGAAGAGGGAACTCCGCCTCCTCTTTAGTTTCATCCGAAATTGAATGAAAAATCTTCTCTTTTGCTTGAGTGTCCAACATCTCAGCACTGCCACTTTTAATTAGCATTGTTGCATTCTCAACATCTACAACAATATCAGGTGTCTTATTTGACTTTTCACCGAACACCTGGTGGGCAAATTTCACTTTGTTGTAGTCCGATGGTACATTCCACGACTGAGGCGAGGAAAATTTAGGGATAGTGCTCCATGACGAAATAGTTGCAACCCGTGCCTGATAATCATCCACTGTGGTAAACTGCCGAAGAAAGGCGAATCGATTGTGAGGATCTTTTCGACTTTGGAAACGAATAAACAATTTATCTACGAAATGATCCCAACCCGCAAGTTGTTTGTTTCGGAAGAGCCAACGATATCATTTCAAAGCCTCGCCATCCAAATAGAATGAAACCCAAGACAGTTTATGCTCCGATAATATGTCGTAGAAGATGAAATACTTCTCTGTCTGAATCACTCACTCTAGAGGATTGTCACCACTGAAGCAACCCATGACAGGGGCTTGAGATAGGTCCACCATGGTAGATGGAATCAATGAAAGCACCAATGTAACAAACTCAATAACAAGACCAACTCAATTCAAATTCAAACAACCGACAAATCTATTTCATTAACTCGTATTTGGAATTACAAAGGAATTTAAGAACTAAATGGAAATTGAAGAACACAAGTAGAAGAAAGGGAATGAGAAGTAGAACTCATAGAAAGGGGATGAGAGGACTAGACATATTTTTCAACAATTTGCATAAACTACTTCTTCTCATCCGCCATCCTTTTAGCTAGTTGTTAAATGGGACTGGATCCCAAATCAGCCTTTGCAAAGGCCTTCCAATTTTGTTGCTTCTTCTCGACCCAATAACTAGTTGTGTGACATTCATAAAGGTATCGGCATTGGGCTTAGGCTGGTTCATAACAAGATCCATTTTAGCTATCATCGAACACATTCTAAGGGAAGTGTTTCCCACTGGAGGTGGCGCCACAACTATGATCATGCCAATAGGGGGGAAATATTGATATTTTGGAATGCTCGTGAGGTTGATGTAGCTGTGTTTGAGACTTATTATCAATTCATACATTGATCAATAAATGTACTTGAGTTGGATACTAGCTTTGACTTCAATGTCATTTATGGACTACATAATATATAGCATAGGAGGAATCTTTGAGATGGTCTAAAAATGTTTGATTCTAGCTGGTCAAAACTCCTGGTTGATAATGGGGGACTTGAGTGTTGTGATAAAGTGAATATAGAATAAGAAGGGCTCCTATACATAATAGAGAAACTCAGGATTTCTCAAACCTTCTTATGGACACTAGTTTGATAGAACAAAAGTCTGAGAAATTTCTTTACATGGAAAAATAGTAATGTTCATAGAAAGATTGATGTGGCATTTGTCAATTCCTTGTGGATGACTAAGTGGCCTCACCTTGAGGTTGTGATCATGGACCCTTTTATATCCGACCATACTCCTTTGTACATCAACCTTACACAATCAATAGGCCACATGGAGACAAACCTTATAGGTTTCAGAACCAGCTTGCTAAACTTAAAGACTTTTTATAAATAGTTAGTGCAGTTTGGGATATAGAAATGCAAGGTCAACTTGTGATCAGAGTATTGTCCAAGTTGAAATATGTCAAGGATTCCATGAAGATCATGCATTTTAAACGGTATTTAAATGAGGGATAAAATATGAAGCAAGTGAGGAAACAACTTATGGAGATAAAGAAAAGACAAATTCTAAAGTGCAATGGCTGAGGTTGGGGGCATCTAACTTTTGATTTTTTTTTTCTTATTAGGAGTACTTCTATGAAACACTTGTAATCTCAAAGGTATGCAGTGTATGTAGCATCAAACTATGAAAAGATAACACCTATATGCTATAAGCATATATGATCTAGTAAAAAAATTGTCACAAAACAAATAAGAAACTAACAACAATGTTCTCAGAGCTGAAGAAACTAAATGAAACAGTATTTGGTAACATCTTATCACCAGCTCTCTACCTCCTTCCATCCGTGAAGCTGAGGCGGGAGAAAAAAATCACCCATCTGCATAATTTTTTTTTCCAGAAACACCATCATACTAGTCCAAACGTATGAGTAATTTGTTCTTAGTGCTAGCAATAAAGTAGTTGTCTATTTAAAAACATGTTGTAGTCGCTCCAGAGGTTACTCATTAAGATTTGTTTTCACATAGGTTTCTATCTACTTTATTATATTATTTTAAATTTTACATTGGTCGTAGTCACCATGTAAGCGCTAGCAGTGATTGTTCAATTATGCAATCCTATGTGAAAATCATTTCACCGTCTAATGAAGAGCTAAGCCCAATGGGGGACAATTCTCGTAACAGGGATAAGTAATGTACCTTCTTCTGTTTTGCTTGTGGGATATCATTTTGTTAATAAGAAGTCCCAACATCTTCATCGGCAAGATGCACAAACAACATGCTGAGAACTCACTACAAGCATAACATAATGGGATGAAGTTAAAACTTAAGTTTTATTATAATACCTTTTGTTTTTTTTGTTGTGATGGGATTTGCACAACATCATTTGGTTGACAAGAGGTTCCGTCGTTTTCCTTGACAAGCTGCATACACATAATTGATTCTCATAATAAAAGGTGAGGGTGGCGTACAATGCAAAGTGTATGCATGTTCTTAATTATAGAGCAAAAGATGGAGAAAAATACACTTACTTCATAAACACTTTTAGGTCTAGAAGATACACCAATCCCAGCATTATCATCAACGTTAAATGTAGTTGCTCCAGGTATAACAACTTCCATATTTACCTGGAGTTCACCAAATTTTGTAAAATAACATAATATATTTATGTTAAGTAGTTGTTTTAGGGTATGCCTCTACCACCATTGATTTTTCCCTCCTCATTCAGTATAACATACGTCATCCACAAAGAAAAATCAGAAACTAATATAAGCTTGTAAGATGTATAATTTCTAATTAATTACCATTGATGTCTTTTTTCTATTCTTTGTCAACTAATGTCTTCTCAATAGAGCCATGTTGGTCCTTCTTCTTTTTTCCTTCATCGTCTACATCAGATTTTTTGTTCTGCTTCATCTTCTTACGTTCCTCCTTTTCTTTTCTTCTCATCTCAGTATCATGCGAAAGATACTGGAGAATTATACAAAAAAACAAGTTCACCAAATTATGTATCTAAATTTATAAATCTAGATATATAATTCGATAGACTTAATTTTTGTATAATTCAACAATCTCTTTGGCATGAAACTGGGATGAAAAAGAAAAAAAAGAATGACCATAAGAAGATGAAACAGAATAAAAAATCTGATGTAGACAATGACGGGAAAAAGGAAAAGGACCATTATGACTCTGTTGAGAAGACAATACTTGACAAAGAACAGAAAAAAAGAAATCAATGGTAATTAATTAGAAACTATGCATCTTACATGCTTATATTAGTTTCTGATTTTTGTTTGTGAATGACTTGTGTTATTATTGAATGAGAATGGAAAAAATAGAGGTGGTAGAATCATTAAAACACCTACTTAACATAAATATATTATGTTATTTTACAAAATTTGGAGAACTACAGGTAAATATGAAAGTTGCTAAGCCTGGAGCAACTATATATAATGTTGATGACAATGCTGGGATTGGTGTATCTTATGGACCTAAAGTATTCATGAAGTATGTGTATTTTTCTCCATCTTTTTCTCTATAATTAATTAACATGCATACACTTTGCATTCCACGTTACCCTCAACTTTTATTATGAGAATCAATATGTGTGTGCAACCTACCAAGAAAGATGACGGGACCTTTCGTCAACCAAAAGACGTTGTACAAATCCCATCACAAGCAAAACAATAAAATATATTATAATAAAACTTAAGTTTTAACTACCTCCTGTTACATTATGCTTGTAGTGGTAGTGAGTTCTTAGCATGTTGTTTGTGAATCTTGCCGATGAAGATGTTGGAACTTCTCATCAACAAAATGATATCCAGTTCAAAGAATGATGTGATAAATTAAAAGGAATATGCTAGCTTAATTGGAAGTTTGAGATATGTGACTGATACTACTAGGCTTGATATTGCATATGCAGTATGAGTACTTAGCAGGTTCACAAGCAAGCCAAGTAATGAACATTGGCATGTTATAACAAGAATTATGAGATATTTAATTGGGATAAAAGCTTGTGATTTGTTCTATAAAAAATATCTTGTTGTACTTTAAGGTTTTTATGATGCAGATTGGAACACTTTATCAGGTGATTCCTGTTGTACTACAGGTTACATTTTTACTTTGGATGGTGGTGCTATTTGTTGGAAATAAAAAAATTGAATGTTACTCTACCATGGAGGCTCTAATATTTCTTTAGCTTTAGCTAGTAAAAAAATGAATTGGTTGAGGGATTTGTTATTCAAATACCTTATTTTAAAATCAATTTCTCCTATTCTAATTCATTGTAACAGCATCGCTGCAATTGGTAGAGTTCAAAATCATGATTACAATAGTAAATCCAGACCTATAAGGAGGAAATACAGTAGTGTGAAATCATATTTGACAAGTGGTACCATTAATGTTGATAATGTCAAATCTTGTGATGATCTTGCAAATCCTTTTACTAAGGCCTTAACAAGAGAAAAGGTCTGGAGCACATCGAAGGGATATGATTGAAGCCTGTAAATCCATGAGTCATATATGAGGAACCCAACCTGGGGACTAGAGATCCTATAATCAGGTTCAATGGGAAAAACGAATCATATGATGACTTATTGTGAAATGCACTATTTCATTTCCCTTCATATGATGTGAGTGCATTGTTTCCTGTAGTGAATTGTGGAGGTTGAGTTTACAAGAACTCTTAATGAAAATTTTTAGTCCGTATGGGTGGAGTGTTAAACGTACATGAGAACTCTCGACAATTTCACCTATGTGAGTGTGGAAGTAGGTTGTCCCCAATTAGAATTGCGCTTATTCTCAAAACCATTCATGAAACCGGGATAGCACAAGATCGTAGTGTTTTGGCTAGTAAAGCTCATGTCAACACCTTGATTATTGCGAGAGCACTAATATTTTATTTCCCTTAAGCAGTCATAATTCACTTCTGAGACCACTATAACTGGGTAAAAATCACTATTTTACCAAGTGGAGATTCAATGCAGTGCATACCTTCATTCTACATAATAGTCTGCCTTCAGCTTGTATACTCTCTTGTGTTAATATTAAAAATGAGCAGGTGACATTTTTTATATTAATGTTTAATAGTATTAATTTGCTTTATTATGGGGTACAAAGATGCTACTCTTTGATGCTGCTCTTTCCTGCCATTGGTGGGCATTCATTGTGCCTTACTCCTATATGTTGCTTCATGGAGAACTGCCAATGTATGTTGAGCTGCTACATTTCTTTTCTGTCCGTTAAGGACTTAAGAGAATTTCATTTTTCTCTTTACTGCTGCATTACTTTGTATATGTTAGCGGTCATTGCCTTACGGCCAAAGGGGGAGCCATAAGCTTTGTATAGTTAGTAAGGCAATACCATAAATTCTCGAATAAATAGAAGTAGAAGATAAGTTTTTCAATGGAATCATTATCTCCAATCTTGCTGAGTTCAGGTTTCAGAGATGTCTCATCTACAGCATCATTCGATTCACCAACAACAGAAGTTGTGGGGATAACCAAATATACGAAGGGCATGTGGATTTGAATATAATCTGAAGACCACAGAGTACCTCTCTTTGCATAAAACATAATATATTCCTGCTCTGCCAAAACAACATCTTCTTGAACAAAAACAACCTATGACAAAATCAAACAAAATATCAAGTTAGTTGTCATAAACTCAAAACGTTTCGAATAGTAGGTATGGAATAAATAGTAGAATTTCCTTATTTTGGTAGAAACGTTTTGAGTTTACGACAACTAACTTGATATTTTGTTTGATTTTGTCAAAAGTTATTTTTGTTCAAGTTGATGTTTTGGCAGAGCAGGCATATATTATGTTTTATGCAAAGAGAGGCACTTCGTGGTTTCAGATTATATTCAAATCTACAGGCCTTTCGTACATCTGGCTATCCCCAGAACTTCTGTTGTTGTTGAATCGAATGATGCTGCAGGTGAGACATCTCTGAAACTTGAACTCAACAAGATTGAGGATATTCATTCCCCTGGTAAACTCATGTTCTACTTCTATTTATTCGACAATCCATGTTATTGCCTTACTAAATATAGAAAGCTATCGCTCCCCCTTTTGGCCATTTATCTACCTATTTACTACTCCATTATCTTCCTATTCATTCTAAGGAGGAATTCCTCACCTATATATAGTAACGGTTTTCCTTTAATTTGTTTTGAGTACAAGAAAATAGAGAGTGCATAAAAGTTACTAAAAAGAGAGTTCCTATTAGTGGAAGGGAGGTGCTCTTTTTGTGGAGCTTTGGATTCAAATCTTATCTAGAGTTTGTTGAGTTATACTTTGTGATTGAGTTGTTGTATCCTGAAGGGGACAAGTCAGGAAAACTAATTTGGACAGGTGAAAAGATTTGTTGTAATGGGCTTGAATCTCCTTAAAGAGAGCGAGATATCCGTGTCTCAACCTGAAGACAATTATTTTCTTCATTTTTATTTTCAATTGTAATCTTGTAATTTTACCAACATATTTAATTAAATCAAAGGTTGAAGTTTCAGATTAGAGGAAAAGTGAACAATTGTCAGCAGGATATATACAGGAACACTTGAGAAAAAGATTATTATACAAACTTGGATCAAATGTGAAGAGATCATTAAATTCAACGGAAAAGGGCCTAAAATGCCCATCAACTATTCGAATTGGTACAAAACTACCATTCATCCAACTTTCGGCTCCCAAATACCCCTGACGTCAACTTTTTGGTTCAGAAATACCCTTGATATTAACCCTCTAGCTCATATTTGCCCTTATTTTTAACAGCTCCCTTAAAGTTAAATAATTAAATATTTATTTATTATGTTGTCTAATCTGATTGATCCAAATTTAAACCTCTTTCAAATAAATAATAAAAACAACATATAATTCATATTTTGACACGATATGCTTGAAAATAATATTCAAAAAATCATTTATTTCATGCTATCTTTCCATTAGCCTGGCCTGTGTTGTGGCCCCCCGATACAAAAAGACCTTTCTTACCATATAGAGGTTCTAAAAAAACACTAATCTTCCCAACATGCGAATTTGTTGGTGTTTATTATAGTGAAGAATTAAAATATGCTAAAAGCATAGGATACCAGGTGACCCCTCTTTGCGGCTACATCTTTCAAAAGATTACCCCAGCACCCCCTTCGGGGATTTTGTTACCACTCTCTCGGAATTATAGCCGCTCATAACTTGGGATTAATCTAAAATGCGAATATGAATGTTCATATAAAAAAAATATTATTTTTATTAACATAATTTTTTCTATTAATTATTCAATTGTCCTTTTCATTCCCTCCTTTATTTCTTCTTTTTTAATATTTTGTTCTTAATTAGGATATGAGAGACTCAAACTTAAAATGAACTTACATGTTCATATTTTTTAAATTTATATTATTTCCATGGTGGTAGGGTGCGGAGAAGAGAAAAGATTTTTTTATTCATTCATTATGAATTTTGGATACACACAAAGGAAAAAATGATATTAAATTATCTTCTATCGAACAATTATTTCTATATGAATATCCTCGTTATTTTCCTCTTTTTTCTCCATTGTTTTGTCATAAGTTAAAAAAAATCAAAATGGTGGACAAGATTCAAGAAGAAAAAAAAGTAGAAGAGAGAGGCGGTAAAGGGCGTGGGGGTGGGGGGGAGGCGATTTTACTATGGAACCCAAAATTAGGTCAATCATATGAGCTCATATATTAAGTAATTTATAATTATTTTAACTTATAAGGGCCTAAAATACCCTTAAACTTTGAGATTTGGTACAATATTGCCCTCCCGTCCACCTTTTAATTGACGTTAGAGGTATTTGGGGGCAGAAAGGTATGCGGAGGATAATTTTGTACCAATTCAAATAGTTGAGGGTCATTTTAGAAGAAGCAAAAGGTAAAAAGAAGAGTAATCACATATTGAGTACTAGTATTATGATCTTTGCAACTCTATGTCTTGAAGTTTTTTTTTTTACCATCAAGAATTTGTTAAATATTTGAAGTTTAAGAACATATGTGTTTGTTTTTCTCTTTTCCTTTTATTATGATTGTGATAAAAAAACCAAGGTAAGTTTTCCTTGTACCCATTGAAGTATATTTTTTTCTTTGATATCAAGTTCAGTTTTGATCAAATGAACTTTCAACATCAAATAGTCATTTTCATTTGTAAGTATGTTTGGCCAATTTTTTTAGAGGAAAAAAGTGTTTATTTATTTATTTTTAAGAATTATTTATTTTTAAAACTTGAGGTGTTTGATTACGCTTTTGGGCGAAAATAATTTTTTTAAAAGAGTAGCAGAAGCAAGTTTTTCATAAAATTGTGCATTTCCCCTTTAATGGACTAGTCTTTATTTTTTGTCATTCATATAAATTGATCTTTAATCTTGCTCATTAGCAATCAAACTTACACCTAATGATGCATAAGTTTTTTAGAAATAGAAGACATGACTGGGCATAACTTGTGATATATTATGACATGAGAATATAAATTGGAAAAACTACAAAATATGGCAAACATTAATATACATTTAAAATAAATAGCTACAGTTTATATTTTTTATGTTATATGGATATAACTACACAATAAATAGCAAAGTTAATTATATATAAATAATCAGAAAAATTATTAATATTAAATAGGAAAGTTATTATTACACACCTAATTGATTATGTCTAGGCATATTTTATGTGATTGGTTCCCCATGTTTACCCTCACTAATACTTTCTCTTTCATCAATCTTCCTATATCACAATTTTTTTTGTATTCTTCTCCCAAATTTCTTCCAATTTAAAATCTTTTTGATGATTCTAGGAGCAATTTTTGTAATTTGAATTCATCAGATATCGCTTAATTGATTTTCTCCTCTTTTTTTTTAAGATCATATTTGTATACATATATATTGCATCTATTTTTATAGTCTTTCGATTGAAGAATTATTTGTTTCTACATTACAATGGCCATAGTTATAAAAAAAAAAAGTAGTACAAGAAGAACATGAGCAAAAAGAGATTGAGATTTGTGTGATTGTCAAATTTGTATATAGTAGAATAGTTATATACATAGATACTTGTATTCTAATATTAACACAAGTTGAAATGGTGATTTGTGAATACAAGTATATTTGGATACATAAGTAATCAATCGAATTTGAAAGGTTAATTAGGCAATGCAAGTATAATTGGATACATTAACACTATTTTTTCATAAACAAATACATGAGTCACACCAAGCCTCAAGTATTATAAGAAAAACTTGACCAAAAAGAGATTGACGTTGTTGATTCTTTTCATTTTTTTATACAGCCGAATACTTGCACACTTTTGCTCCTACACATTCTATTATTTTCCATTTTTTTTGTTTCTGCATTGTCAAATATATCCATCTTTTGTTTACAACAATGTATTCATATGTATACTATATTGGTGTATTCAATTTTTGTTTAGCAACAATGTATTCATTTTTCAAATTATCGTGTTCATATGCTAAATTGTTATACTTTATCTTGTTTAATATATTAAGTTTTTACAACTACATGTATCCGTGATATATTAATACTTTAAATTTTATAAATAAAGATACTAATTTGAATTTGTACAATTAATACAGTTTCCTTATTTAGTTCATTGTAATTAAAATTGTATCAGTGTATAAATAGAAAAATAAAAAAACATATACAACAATATAGCTAGAAAAAGAGTTAAATTGTAGTCATTTTTTTATAAATACCATACTTATAGCTATTGAACTTTAATAACCCTATAAATATAGTCATTTTTGTAAGTTGCTCTTAAAAAAATTAGTATCCCGATGTTAATTGTAATTAAAAATTAAAAGCGCTGGTCAAGTGAAATTATTTCCCTCTTTATTTTCTCAAATACATAATAATATTTCCCTCTTTATTTTGTTCAACCACACACGTCTCTCCACGCACCCACACCTCTCCTTCGTGAAAAACACACTCTATCGATGAAGTTGGCGTTTCTGGTTTTATTGTTCTTTTAAGAAACTTAGAGAATTCATCAAGCAGTAGCAAGACATCACCGATGAAGTTAGAAAAAAATCAGCAAAACTTAGAGGAAATTGTGCAACACATGCTTCTCTCCCTTGTGCTAGAGTAAAATCAGCAAAACAGATATACACAATTGTGCATATTTCCCAGATTTGTTAGAGGAAACTTAGTAGGTAGAGATACAGACGTCGCTATTCCAGCTTATAAAGAGGTAATTTGGGTCTCTTTGTTTTGATCCCAGAACAACAAAATGTGCCTTCTCTTCTTACTGCTTGTTGTGATTCATATTATTCGGATGCAATCTTGAAGTTCTGTTCTCTTCAAGGTAAAATTTTATTATTATAACTATGAATTGCTTTGTGAAATGATTGGTTTTGCCCTATTTTGTATTTTTCCCAATTCTGAATTTGCACTATATGATTGATGATTCCATTTCGTTTTTTTTTTTCTTTTTTTTGGTGTCCATGCACTTGAGAGTATATTAGTTGTAACCATATATGTTGTATGTACCAATGTGAGCGCTCTTGTTAGTATACAATAAAACGAGGCGAGATAATGATTATTATTGTAGAAGAGTGATTTGCATCTCATTTTATAGAGAATGGACTGCAAGTTGAACTTGGAGGAAACTGATGTATTTTTACTTGCAGAGCAGTACGAAATAGGAATGGAAGTTCTCGTCTAATCTCATAAACTGAATAAAATTATGAATGTGTACTTGAATCTTGTGTAATCTTTACAGTTAAGTGTGTCGCGAAACTGAAATAGAAATTGTCACCTAAGTTCCATGAAACTATAAGCTTGGTCTTAAATACTTTCAGAAGGATTGCACAATATCCATCATTAACGGAAGATAATCTGCTGTTTGCATGCACATTGCTGCTATAACAACTACCTGTTTTAGCAAAGAAAGATGAAATATTAGATTTGGTTTCATACGTAGTATTACAAGAATGAGGATTAAAAAGTACTATAATGTTATTTAACATTCACCTGGATTAGATCCTTCTTCGTGTACTGCCCTTGTAATGTTGAATCTACCATTTCAAATACTTTTTCTCTATTTGTCAACCTTGGAAGAACTTAATATAACAGAGAAAATTGATTCAGGCATTGTTTCAATTAAACCCCTGAATCTTGTATAGGGTAATGGTTGTTGTTCAACTCTTCATTTTCCATTCACACCTTTTAAAACCCAACAATGATTTCACTGTTGATATTAACTTTTGTACACCGACAATATTATAAATAACTGCTATACTATCAGTTCATGCAGTAAGGCATGTAACGTTCTAGAACTGGTGAAAATATTAATTAGTGTAACGTTTGGACTTGTGTAGGATTAGTTTCTGACCCATGAGACAAGCACATGTTCTCTAGTAGGCAGCTTTGTATTAATTGGTAAATGGCCTGTCAATAGCTCTAGAAGAACCTCACCATAGCTGTATACATCTAATTTTGTTGTAAGTTTTCCAGTTAAAGCATATTTGTCTTAAGAAATTAAGTTGGTTAATGATTACAAAATATTAAGACGTTAGCTATAGGTTGGAACAGCTGAGGCGAGGTGTGGACTGTGGAGGACCACATTTGGGGGATTTTTATTTTAGGAAAGTCATGTGCTTTCTTGCAACCGTTAATTTCTTAACAGAAAGTAACATAAGGATGAATCTTCCCATTTTGTAAATAGTTAAGGGATGTTTTTGTTCACTATAGTATTATAAGGATGTACCTTGAGTTTAGGCTATAGTTTAGGGATGATTTCAGTCAAAAATCTACTATTGTTACTCAATTCTTGTGTTTGATAATATCCTTGAAAGTTGTAGTATTAATGATCTTTGTTGGTGATTAATTTTTAATAAACAAATGATTTTTCTGTCGTTGGTGAACTTACAAATGGATTGTTTTTGTATTAGGTTTACATGAATCCAACAAAAATTCAGAACTTTGGAATGGCATCTATTGTCAAGCCTAATAAGCATGCATACCTTTCACTTGGTGCCTTAGCAATTAGGGGACGAGGGGAAATGCTACAAGAGTAAGGGCTGAAAAAAGAATTCCAATTGACCAAAGTATGAACATTTAATGCATCAACATCTTATCAAAATGAGCCCATACAAAATAATATTACTGTACCTCCTGGTTTTGATCCAATTAAGAAAATGTTACCTGCTCTCCAGAAGTTCAAGTGATGCAAGATACTTAAACAAATGAAATAAGTATTTATTGTCTCAAATTGTTATCTTTGTTGTTTTTAGTTAAATGAAACTCTTGTTTATGTTTGAATTGAATTAATTTGCAGGTGCACGTGAATTTGATAAGGCAAAAAGAGTGAGAGGAACGAACATTTGTAAAAATGTAGCACGACTCAAACCTGGAGAAAAGTTAAGTATCACTTTTTCCCAGAATTGAGTTGTTGGAAAGCATTATGCCTTAGTTGCGAGACACTTGGGTATTTTAGTTCATGATCGCAATATGTGCCTATTGAGGGTACATTCATGGAGACATTTAAGAAGATAAACTAGAACACATGTGGGATGCTGCCATGGTAAGTATTTAGAGAGCTATTAGCTAATAGCTTCGTTTATAATGCAGCACTTTTCATACCAACCTGCACTCATATCTATATAGTACTTTAGCTATGTTTGCTTACAGATGGCTATATGTTGTTGTTTGTGTTGTCTCCTCTCTTGATCTTCTTATCTTTTTTTTTCCTTTTTTTTTTTTTTGATACAATCCATTGGATAATCACTCATTTCTTGTGACATATATATCATCTTCCACTACAAGAGTGCCATAAGCAGGAAATCTAGATTCAATTGCAGACTTCTAGTTTGGTTGAAATTTTGAGTTTAAGCTTAATGATACTTGTGAACTATTATAGGATAAATTTACCAATGACAGCACGAATGATAAAAAACATGTTCTTCTACATATGAGAAGGTTGTGGAATAATTGGAGAGGATCACTGCACAAAATATGAAGTCTAAGCCACTTTGCGATGCTATAAAAGATGTGTTGAGGGTGGTAGACAAGAGTGATTGGGAATGGTTGGTTAAGGAATATTTCTTAAATGAAAAGTTAAAGGTATTACTTCATAGTTGTTATTTATTAACATATTATTTGAAGTGACTAACTATAATTTTTATGGGCTGTTGTTAATATAGGAAACAAGCACAAGAAACTCCATTAATAGGTCTAATTTGAGTATGCCTCATCGTACGGGCAGTAAGCCTATCAGAGAGATTGTTTATGAATTGGTAAGTAACTCGAATGATTTCTTTGACTTGTTTATTCATATGTGAAGGGAGGTAAAGATGGTAAGCAACCAAACATGGATATTATCTTCTTCGAGACTCGTAAGAACAATAACAAGCTTGTCAAACCTGAAACAAATGCAAAATATGTATGTCTAGTGATAAATTTTATTTTAAATCATTTAACTTGATGTGTCGTATTATTTTAATTTTTCTTGTATTTTATAGGTTGAAATCCAAGAATTGGTTCAATCTAATTTGTCTCTTACAATATTGAGGTAGTAGAAAAGTGTTTTGGACCTCATGTAAGAGTCATGTAGTTGGATTTGATGGTGGGATAACTGCTAAGGTGTTGAAAGGTGGGAACTCTTCAAAGGTTGTGTTATTAGATAAGTTTCATGCACGTGAAAAGAGAATGAATCACTAAAAAGACTCATGGATGAGTTAGAGAATAAATGTGAACGCATGGATGAGCTAGAGAGTAAATATGAAAAACTTGCAAGAGTATTGCTTGGTCATCCTTCAACACCACCATCGTCAAATGATCAATAGATGGTGCCATTTAACAGGTTAGTAAATGAATTATTTTTCTTTGTGATGCACTCATGAGACAGGGAAGGATTTTGTTTGGTTTTGGTGGTTGATGGGAGATTTGGTTGTCTTTTTTTTTTTGTCTGCATGAGTCTTGCTGTCAAGAAAAAAATAATTATCTTAGTGATTGTTTAGGGATATGAGGTCGTGTTCTTTTTTTTTTTGGAGTTGGTTGTTCTATTATGGTGTTATTAATGTGGTTCATTTAGGGGATATAGTTCTGTTAATGTAGTAGTATTGGTTCTTTTGTAAGTTGAATGTTGTAGCTTGTTTTCAAACTTCTGAAATTTGCTCGATTATGACTGATCTTGCTTTTCTATTTTTTTTGTAACTAAACACATTTTATCATCAAAATGACATTGTACAACCCAAAAAAATTAAAATAACAACAGGTCTTAATCCAACTTCTTGAATAGATCCAGTTGCTTGACTTGACAGTAATTTAGTTGATTCAAACACATAGACAACTTTCCGTGCATGCTCGCTAGAGCAGAAACGTCTTGATTAATTTTCCTCACAATGATATCCTCATAACGACATGTACTTTGAAAAACTCTATTGTTTCTTTCAAGCCACAATTCATAGACATATGCAGTAAGTGCCATTCTGAGAATAAAAGTAGCATTGCACTTGCCTTGTACACAATTTCATACTACTATTTCTCCAATTACCCAATTCATAACTTGTTGGTTGATTCCTTGCCCATGCAATACTCTTCTCCACACATAGGAAGCTACAGAGCACTCAAAAAATAAGCATTCTATATTTTCCAATTCAGTGTCACTAAGCAGACATGGGATAGACCTGCATTCCCCTTTTTAGCATCCTACCTTTAGTATATAATCTTTCATGAACAATCATGTATAAGAGGAATAACAACATTAGTAAGCCTGGATTGTTGCACATTAGTCTCCTCTAAGGCACATTAACACCTATCAACTTCTGGTACATCACTTTGATTGAGAATATTATCTGTATCAAATTAGTTTCAATCTTAACAGCCTCCTCAATGTATTTTTTAGCCTTCAATATCTGTTAATTGCAACATCGTGAAGTGATGCTAGTAGGCTGACCAACTCCTCCATTTCCCAATCCTGTATGTCCCTTTCGAGGATGATGTTCCAAGAATTCCCTTCTCTATATTGTTGAATGGTAGAGTTTGGCTCCCTTGCTTTGTGGAACATATTAGGATAAGCAACCATTAAAGGGCAGCAACCTTATCCTTTAGTCTCTCCAGAAACTGATATGTTATCCATTCCCTGGTATTAAGTGTTTGTGTTGAGAGAACTCCTCCCATAACTTGCTTATACTTCTCCAGAGACCAACTCCATATGGCTCTGTTGAAACATTAGAACACAAGTGGTTTAGGGTTCCATGTTTGACAATAATCACATATCTGATCCTACTTATTAGCCCTCAAATTGAAGAAATTCTTCCTGTCACGAATCTAACACACATGCCAATGTTATAAATCTCTTAGACCTGGTAATTGCAACCCGTATACAAGTATATCTATGTGTGTGTATATATATATATATATATATATATGTATGTATGTATGTATTTGCTGGTTTGTTCTATAAGGTTTTATTACTTCAAAGTACTTGAATTTGATTGTGAAAAGACAATCAACATAAAAAGATCTAAGAAAGTGTTTTCTTTTTGGTTGATGTACACTAATATAGTTGTTGACCTAAACCAAATCTAATGGAAATAAATCTTGTTGAGTTTGACCAGGACATCTCTGCTAAACTTGTGAAGCGTTGGATGTGTTTTGTGATATCCAGATTCAAATGTGTGATAAAGTATCTTTCTCTTTTTCTTTTTGTGGATAGCTTCTTTATCGAGAAAGCATATCAGTTTTGAGGGGTAAAAGAAATAAAATTAGTTGTAGCTTCTTATAGTTAAGATGAACATAATGTTGTGATGGGGTTTACCTATGTGTTCATTGGTTGATCGTTGCAGGAAACGTGTAATTTTCCTTATAACCTATAGTTTCTGTTGAGTAAGTTCATTTTACGAGTTTAACATTTGTCTGCCCAATTTGTTTTCTTAGTTTTTTGCTGTTCATTTTTAAGTATTCGATGTAATGAACTGTTCGTTTCCTTCCTGTGTTAGATTTCGATGTAATGAAAGTGTTGTAGTTGTGTTGATTTATATGCTTCTCGATCTGTTGGACTTGTAGCTATGATTTTTGATTTGTTAATATGTCCTTCATCCCTTTTGATCCCTTTTCTGTTGTGGTCGTTGTGGAGGAGGTTGTTGAGGAAATAGGTTGAAAAACAGTGGTTGTGAAGGCTGTGGTGGCGATGAATGTGGTAATGGTTTGGAATCTGTGAAAACTGCGGAAGTTAAATGCATAAATAACATTCCGAAGGAGGTTAATTATAAAAGCTAATAAAGTCCTCATCACTTTCATGCATTTTATGTTTGTTGAATCCTTTCAAGATTATTACACACTAAGCTCTTGATGAGACTCCTGTGTCCTGTTATCACGATTTCAAACGTTGCAAATATTTTTTGATATGTGTTCTATTTTTTATTTTTTTTTGGGTTTAAATGTGGACCAAGTCCACAACAGATATGTGTTCTATAATTGTGAATGTAAAAAGAAAATAAAGTGTCAAGGATATGAATATAGTCATCTGATTGTGTTTAATGTTGTTCTAGTGACTAGAATATGTGGTTGTCTGTAAAATACTATTTACAGAATAATACAAAGTAGTGTCTTTTGCCCATCTTTTCAATGCTTGGTGTGCCTAAAATTGACGCACATATGAAAATTGCTCTGAATCTGAATTATTTGCTAATGTTCTTGTCTTGAACCAGTCAATGTCAGATCTCAAGTTTATGATGCACAAATTATTGTGGATTGGTTACTTGGATCCAGTAAATACAATGCTTTGGAAGCTAAGCCTTATATTTTTTTCCTTTACAGTATTTTTCTTTTCTTATTTAGATAGCATCCTTCTTTTTTGTCCTTTTGATCCTAAATTGTGTTACAGTATACAATAATATGTACTTCAAAATGTATTCTCCCAGCATATTGGCATGCACATTATAGTTGCAACTTCGACTGTTTATTCTTTGTTACTAATTGACATAAACTTCTTTTGTTTAAAGCTCAAGCATTTGAATATGTCGTTCAAGAAAGTACGGAGCAAGTTGAAGATTAAGAGCACTTTTACTTTGGTTAATGGTGGTCTAAAGACAATATTTTATTATTTATTTATGTTGCAACTTTTTTCTTGTTAGGAGTTGATAAATATATGTTAGGCTACTTGAATATGATATATCTTTCTTTAATTAGATTTTTGTATTAACAATGAAGTTTTATATGATGAATTAAATTGTTTCCTATATTTCCAAGTGTTTCCATAGATTACATAATTAATATTATTCACTAGTATAATTTTTCGTATAATAGCAAATGAAAATGGGGTCTTTGAAATTCTTTTATGGCTGCCTTTATTATACAATATTGAAACGATCATTGGTGACGGAAAATTTGGTCATTAATAGTATTGGCATCGAAACTAACCTACAATTAACGAAAGGAATAATGGTCGGTAGAAGAAGTTGGTTTAAGAGCAAATCCGGTCGCTAAAAAGGACATATAACGACCGGAATTTATGTTGTCGTTGGGGCTTTTAACGACAGGCGACGACCGGATTCATTCCGGTCGCCATTGACATTTAGCGACCGGATTTGGACTTTTAACGACCAAACTTCCCTTCGCTAAAGACTTTTTTTCTTGTAGTGAATCTTTATTGGACCATTCCGAATTCTAAGTTTTAAACTTGAAATAATATATTAAAAGATAAAAACTATGAAATAGTATAAGAAATATTTTAAAATTATATCAATGTATATACTTTTATGTATAAAATAAAATTTTTAAATTACATATATAATGTTGGGTTGATTTTTTTTAGTTAAAACCAAATCAACCAAAATTTAGTCGGGGTTTTTTTTCCAGTACCAAACCAAGTCAAACCAAATCACTAGTCGGATTTTTTTTCCGATTTGACTCAATTTGCGGTTTGATTCGGTTTTCGGTTCGGTTTTATACACCGGGCTAATAATTATGGCTTTTTAAAAATGGAGATAACGACTAGTACCTACCCAACCTCCATAATTACCATTTGCAAATTAAGAACCACAACTGCACAACATGTAGGCCAAGGATGATATTTTTAATTTTTGTGATTAATTAGTGGTGATCGTTTTAGGATATATGTAGTTAGTCAGCTGTCAACGTCGCAAAATCAACAACCATCTAGGGAAATAAAAATGAGTTTAAGTTTTGTGTGCGGTTAGTGTATATATAAGATTTTACACCATCAGGTAATTTTTAAGATAAACATGGTAACTTAATTCAGTAATTAATGAAATCATGTCTTTTTTAATATAATTTCAATTACGGCAAAATATAGCAAAGGAAAGTTGTGTCCTCTTTCTTCTCTAACCAAAATTAATTCATAGTTATATATCGTCTTAATTAACCAAGTTTGTTTGGTTTTCTAAATCTGTTTTTTTTTTTTATCAGAAGTAATTTTTCAATGCCACAAATAATTTCTTAATTGTCATTGTTTTTCTTTTGAATTTTTGGCAAAGTCATAAATTAATCGGACAAGAAGATAAGAGATAGAAACAAAAAAAAATTCAAATGTAGAAAAGCAAATAAACTTAGTTAATTAAGAAGATAACTATGAATTAATTTTGATTAGAGAATCAAGGGGATTCAACTTTGCTTTACTATATTTTACCGTAACTATAATCATATTCAAAAAGATATTTTATTAATTACTTAATTAAGTTACTATATTTATCTTAAAAATTACCAATCATGCAAAAACTTAAACTCAATAAAAATATACAACCATTTATCTTATCTTGATTAATATAATGTATGGTTTCATACTAATCCTTCTATAGTACGTAGCTATTATCCTTATGGACCATCTAATTAGTTATCCTATCATTAAAAAGGAAAAAATAAATAGAAAAGATTTTACTATCGGAGATTAAATTTAATCGTGAACACATAGTTCAAATCTTTACAATGACCAACCAACTTATAATTTACAAGATTTAAAATGAGAGAATATTATATATCCCAAATTCACACCAACTAATTTGATTTAACTATCCATAAACAAATCAAAGAATACAAAAACAGCTCACGTAAGCAAAAAAACAAAAAAACAAAAAAAAATCTTTACTAATTGTGATCTTTGAATAACTTGAAAGACTTTGAAGATGTCAACTGATCTTTGAAGGAAGAGGGAGATGGCTCACCGCCGACAGGTAAGTCGGCGAGTGCAGCAGTAATCCGGCGAATGCTTAAAGAACGAACTGTTTTAAAGCTGTATGATCTTTGTGTCTTGGAGAATACGTTTGAAGATTTTGATAGAATCAAATAAACCAAACCTTGGACTAAAATAAAGAGTCCTACTTTGATCAACATATGTTCATCAATCATCATTGTTGTTCCGATTTTGGTAGACTGCGTATAATAGATTCTTGAGAAAAAAAGAATTTTAATTTTTTTGAGAGACAAAGGAAGTTGTTGAGAGATAATATGGGAAAAATGGTACGTAAAAGATGTGTATATATAGAAGAAAAAAAAAGGTTTAAGAGAGTGAAACTTGTGACTTTCAAATTAGGCAGCCTCTTAAAAAAACAATTTAGGCGCTACTTGCCAGCTCAGCCATTGACATGGTGAAGAAGCAACTTTTCAAGTAAAAGGACTACGCGGAAATTTCCATGATATTTGACCACATGTTTTCTCAATCAAGTTTTATTAAAATAAAGATTAAAAAAAAACAAGAATTTTCTCTTGTCCCTTCTAAGAAAAAAGAAAATAATTAATTACAAAATTCACAATTTCAATTAATTACGGAATTTAGATTTTGTGTATTTATCATGTATAAATCTTCGTAGTGAGTTTGATATATATAGTAATCTAAAAAAATAGAGTAATTAATTAATAATCTGTTATAATTAGATAAATTTTTCATTGATATTAAATCTTTACTTCTTTTTCACTCCTTATATATAACTTAAATAATATTATGTTGTGGATAATTTTTCTTTTTCTTTTTTCTGGAAGGGAGAAAGGGGTAAATTATATTTTGAAAATTTGTAAAGGTAAAGAAATAAGGTGCCCAATACTATAATTAATGAGTTGATGAAATGGGAGTACTTGACCATCAAGACCAATAACAGAAAGTTCCTCAATAACAATAAGTATACTTTTTAACAGCCATTTGTTGTTTTAACGCATAAATTAATTGGCAACTTGTTTAAAATTGCTTCAAAGAGTGGATAAAATGAAGTCGTCACTGAACATGCACTTCGTCATGGATTACGGTGATCACTAATTTTTTAAGCTTAACATATTGATCTAGTTGCCATGGTCCAAGTTTTTTCTCGGTATTTGTAGATTTTGAAATTTTGTAGGATTCGGAAGGTTTTCCTATCCTAAATTCTAGCTCATATCCTATTGAAGAGGCATCTTCAATATCTCATAAAATCTTGAATATTCATAAAGAATTTAAGATAATTAAATTTTATCTTTCTCAAAATCTATCTGATCGATTATATCACAAGGAGGTCCATATTACCATCAAATAAGCGTAATAGACTATTGTACATGGTCATGTGCTCCCTTATGTGCACCTGTTTGATCGACCATAGGGTTTAAGAAAAAAGAAATTAAACTTTGTGATTTAAAATAAATTATAAGTAATATTATATAATTAATCATTTGATCAAGCGTAAAATAATAATCTGCTATTTGGCTATTGAACTTTTTCCTAATTAGCTAAAATATGTAAATCTTGACCCAAAAATATAATGTATTTTTCTAATCTATTTCATAGTATTATTGAAAATTAAATTACTTATAAATAGGAAAATATAATAATTTTAGGCCAGATTAAAGAAAAGTATGTTATGGAGTATCAAATTTGACCGAGTAGTAAAGTCAAACTTTAACGAGTTAGATAAACGGATAAGGTTAATAAGATATCATGACCATTTTTTCTAACATTATTTTTGATCAGTTCAACGTCCAATATAATGGCATATATCGGCATATGTTGATATGAAAATAACCACATGCACGAAAAAGGGACCAAAACCAATCACCATAAGCCACAAAAATGTCAAAGGCACATATGGGTCAATATTGTTTTCTTCTAAGAATTTCATATAAATTCGTTTTGATTTAAGATGAGATTGGAATGTTATCTTTAATTAATTCTAAAATTAAGTTGACCCAAGGATTATTGACCAACCATTTTAGGAGAGGCAAGGAAATATAATGTGAAATACATTGAATAATTGATCTGGTTTAATTAGTTCAATTGGTTGAGTTCTTACCTCAAATGCAATTACAATTACAAAACATTTTTTATGCCAAGTGTTGTTGGGAGTCCCACATCGGTGGGTTCAAAGTTTGTTAGTCTTCTTATATGATCTTGGACAATCATTAATGAAAAGACTTTTAAAATTGAATTAAGGTCAAAATCTATTTCTTTAGCATGGTATCATAGTCAAATCCACCAGATCTTCTTATATGACAAAATGGATAATTTATATGGGTATCCATTCAAATTATCCACCTTATTTAAAAATGAATAAAAAACAAGTCAAACTCATACTATCCATTTAAAAGTGGATAGTTAGATGGTAAAAATAGGTAGAAGAGCCTCATTTATAAAAGAAATAAAAGTGACATTAATAATTTTTTAAAAGTGTAGAAGGTCGGGGTAGGAATGGGTGGGACAGGGGAAAAAAACAATTTTTTTTGAAAAACAAATTTTATTTTGGGAAGGGGCTGGGTGGGTGGGTGGGGCTGGAAAGCAGGGGGATAGTGGTGGTTGGGGTGATCAAAGTAGTAAAAAATAAATTTAATTTCTTTTTAAAAAATAAACTTAATTTTTTAGGTGCATGGGTTGGGGTGGGGGGTGGAGGGGGGGGGGGGGC
>JAJOOR010004090.1:0-52235 GCA_036250505.1 Solanum acaule | reverse complement strand
TATATATATAATTTAACTACACATCAATAGAAATTTAATTTATCGATCAAGTTAATTTTATAAATTTAAATTATATACCTTCTAATTATATAAATTTAATTTTATTGATCAACAAAATTTTATCAATATCAAATTTAATATATAAATCTCCTTGAATTGATCATCGGTATTTCTTTAATTGATAATGTATTTCATATCTGAACCACTAGTATATAAGACTTGATTTGTTAAACTACTCAAGGAGTATATAATTAATCAACATATTTCATACTCCGATGAAGTATCCTTTACATGTCATCATAGTTAGGAGGTGATCACTACATTTGACATCCATTCAAGATCGAACGTATATAATAATACTATCTCGCATTTCATACTCGAATAGATTATATGTTAGCTCTTCACCTCTACATCGTGACATGAGATATTAAGTTCATGATTAGACGATGGACTGATAGAATTTGTACATTACTCTAGAAATATAAGTATAATTATCTCCTAATTCATATCAACGTAGTTTCATACTCTAAATATGGATTATAGATATTTTTTTTATTCCACGAATTCTAACTTTTTATTTATAAAAGTATACAAAATTGTTACACTTTTTGAACAATTAATTGTAGGTGTAAATGAAATTTTAGTATTATGCACAATAGCAAAATTATGATTAATAGGAATATTTTAAACAAACCGACCTCCGGATGTCGCTTTTATTAAAAGTAATTAGATTTAATAAAAAATACCGACCTCATTAGGTCGGTATCACATTAAATTTTAAGATAAATAAAAAGTAATCATGTTAATTAAATAATATTGACATTGGGAGGTCGGTATTTAATATTAAATTATTTTTTAACTTATATAAAAGCGTCATTCGGAGGATGATTTATTTAAAGTTAATTGAAAATATTAATTTATTACATACTATTTAATTTTACCGATATCTGAAAGTCGGTATTATAATTTTTTTTTATTTTTTATTTTACAAAAAACCGTCCTCCGGAAGACGATTTAAATAAAATTAAATCAAAATATTTCTCAAAGCGACGGACATCGTCTCTATGTCCGTCGCTTTTTTTGAAAAAACTTTGACCAACATTTTGACCAAAAAGCAACGGACTAAGAGACACTGTCCGTTGCTTTTTAAAAATATTTGACCAGATATTTTGACCAAGAAGCGACAGACATAAAGATGTTGTTCGTCGCTAATTTAAAATATAATTAAACAATTAAAATTAATAAAAAGCGACGGACGGCCTAGTGTTTTTTAAATTAATAAATAATTATTTTTAATAAAAGCGACAGACTGCGTCGCTATCTATATAAAATAATTAATTATTCATTATATATATATTTGACACAAAAATCTACGAAAAAAAGTGACAGACTAAGCGATGTTGTCCCTCTCTTTTAAAAAGAATTATTATTTTAATTAAAAAACAACGGACAATGTGGCTAATGGCGTCGTTTTTTGGAGCGACGTCGTCCGTCGCTTTTACTTCCATAGTATTTTAGCAGTTTTTAGTAGTGTTTCTTCAAGGTTTGAGTCTCCTACTCTGGATTGTTATAGAGTCCTTGACATCAGTAGATAGGTCCTTTTTAGATGTAGTTGAGCATGCTCGGACTATGTTGGAGCTCTATCGTGAGGCTTGTGGGAGCATGATAAGAGGGCTCGCTTTCAGGACAACTACAATAGGTCCCAATCTCATAATAGGGGCTTTTCAGGCAAAATGAGAGGGGGGGGGGTATTCAGCCGACCAGTTCATGCCTCGCTCTAGACTTCGGATCGTAGAGGCTTGGGTGGATGGTGGATCACATAGGCTTCCTTATAGAACTTGGGGAAATTGAAGTTGCTGTGATTGTGGTGAGGTTGGCCATTATGTCAGAGATTGCCCTAGGTGCAGGGTTATGGTGCATGTGAGTAAAGGCAGTGCTCAAGGTCGTAAGGGTTGTCCCCTAGGTGCTCAGAAAGGTACTTAGATAAGTATAGTAGGTGGGAGATCTAGAGCCAGTATGATAGTGGACGTGGGCATTTTTATGCGGTTCCTGGTAGGTCGGAGGCTGAGGCTTCAAATTCAAGGAATGTAGGTACGATCTCAATTTGCCACCTGCCAACCTTTGCTTTTTTTGATCTAGGCTCTACTTATTCATATGTATCTATTTATTTTGCTCCTCGGTTGGAGTTGCATTCTAATGCCTTATTAGTTTTGTTGGGTGTATTGATTCTCATCGGTGATTCTTTAGTAGTGGATAAGGTTTGTAGAGCTTGTGTGGTGACAGTTTAGGAGTGTGAAACATGGGTTGGACTTATATTGCCTGAAATGCTTGACTTTGATGTTATTCTAGGCATGTACTTTTTATCCCCTTACCTATAGCCATGCCTAGTATTCCCCTAATTGTGTGGAATGGTTCTGGTAGCCGCACTCTGACTAGGATCATTTCTTATGTTAGGAGCCAGAGGTTAGTATCCAGTGAATGTTTGGCCAATTTTGCATTTGTTTGTGATGTTAGTAGAGAAGGCCCTACAGTTGATTTGGTTCCTGTTGTAAGAGTGTTCACAGATGTGTTTCCTACTGACCTACTTGGCCTTCTTCCTAAGCGTGATATTGACTTTTCTATTGACTTTGGGTAGGGCACTTGTCCATTTTCTATTCCATCCTACTGCATGGCACTAGTTGAGCTTAAAGAGCTCAATATTTAGTTTTAGGATCTTTTAGGTAAAGGATTTATTATACGAGTGTCTCACCTTCGGGTTCTCATGTCCTGTTTATAAAGAAAAGGATGGGTCTGTGTGGATGTGTAATGATTACATGCAGTTAAATAGGGTGACAATGAAGAATAAGTACCATATGCCTCATATTGACGACTTTTTTTTATCTTCAGGGTGCCACTATGTTTTCTAAGATTGATGTGAGATTCGATTACTATCAGCTGAGGATTAGGGTGGATGTCATCCCTAACACGGCCTGCATGACTCGTTATGGTAATAAGTAGTTCATGGTGATGTATTTTGTGTTGACCAATGCCTCAACAATGTTCTTGGACTTTATAATGCATGTGTTAAGGCCTTTAATAGACTCTTTTGTTATTGTGTTCATCGATGACATTCCTATATACTCCCGCAATAGGGTGAAACACAAACAACATTTGAGGATTGTGATCCAAAGTTTGAGATATCAACGACTTTATACCAAGTCTTAAAGTGCAAGTTTTTGGCTTCAGTCTGTGGAATTTTTTGGGGCACGTGGTGTCCAAGTAAGGGATTATGGTGGACCCAACGATGATTGAGTTAGTCGAGATTGGGCTGGGCCTACCTCTAGATAGATGTTCTGAGTTTTGTTGGGTTGACAGGCTACATCAAATAGTTCATCGAGGACTTCTCTCTTATAACAGAGCAGTTGACTAGACCGACTACCTTGGATGTTTCCTTTCAGTGGTGCGATGAGTGTATGGTGAGCTTTCTAAATCTCAAGAAGTTTCTAACCACCACTCTTCTTTTGACTTTCAAGTTGAGGGTGAGGGGTTTAAAGTATATTGTAATGAATCCAGAGTTGGTTTGGATTATATTTTGATGCAGTAGGGTCGTGTTATTGCATATGTGTCGAGGCAGCATAAGGTGCACGAGCACAACTACCTTACTTATGATTTGGAGTTGGCAGCAATAGTTTTCATGCATAAGATTTGGAGCTACTTGTACGGAGTGCATTGTGATATCTTCATGGATCACATGGTTTTATTATATTTTTAGCAAGAAAGAACTCAATTTAAGGTAGTGTAGATGGATTGAGCTCTTGAATGACTATGACCCCTCCATTTTGTATTATTTGGGCGAATGTAATGGAGGATTCTTTGAGCTAGAAAGTGGTGCGTATGGGGAGTCTAGCCTTCCTTTCTGTTTTGAAAAATACCTTTGGCCCCAGACAACGAGTCCTTAGCCAAAAGGTTGGTTCATCTTGATATCTCTGATCCTAGTAGAGTTCTAGCTTACATTGAGGCTCGCTCCACTCTATTGGAGTAGATTCATACCTGATAGTTTAAGGATATGGGTTCTTTGGTGATTTATGATCAAGCTCTGAGCGCCAATGCTGGTGGTGAGGCAACTTTAGATTTTGAAGGTGTTTTGAGATTCGAAGACCATATTTATGTTCCTAGAGTTGGTATTTTATTCAGACAGTACTTAAAGAGGCTCACAACTCCATATATTTTATACCAAACACACCTAAGATGTATAGAGATCTGAGGCAACATAATTGATGGAGCGAAATAAAGAGGGATATAGTGAACTATGTAGCTCATTATATGTGTTACCTGCAGGTGAAGGCCGATCATTTGAGGCCTGGTATGAGGTTTAGAGATTACCCATTCTTAAGTGAAAGTGGGAGCAGATCACTATTGACTTCATTTTGGAGTTGCCACAAACTTCTCGATGTGTTGATAGCATTTAGGTCATCATTTATTGATTGACCAAGTCGGCTTATTTCTTGCCTGCTCAATCTTCCTTCAATGACGAAAGGTTAGCCTGTATCTATGTTCGAGATATGGTTCGTCTTTATGGGGTGACGATGTCTATTATCTCTGATAAAGGATCTCAGTTTAATTCTAGCTTCTAGAGAGCATTTCAATATTATGCTTCGAGCTTGTGTGTCAGATTTCAAAGGGCAGTTGGATCAATTTTTGGCTTTGTTCAAGTTTGCTTATAATTAACAACTACCATTCGAGAATCTAAATGGCCCCATTTGAGACATTGTATGGTAGGCGTTTTCGATCTTCTTTTGGGTGGTTTGAGGCTTTGTAGCCTAGGTCGTGTGTTACAGACTTGCTTAAGGATGCTTTGGCCCAAGTTCTTGTGATTCCAGATAGGGTACAAGAGGCTCAAAGCAGGCACAAAAGCTATGTTGACCGAAAGTTTCTTCCATTGAGGTTTGGTGTAGGTGATCTTATCTTTCTCCGAGTATCGCCCTTGAAAGGTGTGATGAGGTTTAGGAGGCCGGACAAGCTTAGCCCCAAGTATATTGGACCTTTGGAGATCTTTTGAGTTGTTGGCGATGTTACTTATAAGTTTGCCTTGTCACCTGCTTATTCGGATATCCATATAATAAGTTTTCATGTGTCATTGCCTCACCGATATGTTCTTAACGAAACCCATGTGCTTTGATATGACTCAGTCCAATTGGATGTCCATTTGACCTTCATAGAGGAGCTAGTTGTTAATTTAGCTAGAGATGGCATACGATTGCATTCGAGGGAGATTCATGTGGCTATAGTGTAATGAAGGCATCAACCGATTGAGGAGTCTACCTGGGAGACCAAGCATGACTTCTAGACCCTGTATCACTACCTGTTCGAGACTTCGGGTACTTTTTGACTTTTTACTTTTGAGTACAAAATTCATTTTAGTAGTGGATGTTGTAATGACCATCTAGGTCATTTTCTCCATTTTGTGATATTTTTGGCGTTCATAGTCTTCCTATAGTGACCTCAAGTCATTTTTGAGTTGTTGGAATTGACAGTTCGATCACCTAGTTGTTCATCTAGTTTTTATGCGAGTTTTTGTGTTTTACAAATTTAAAACTTAAACATTTGAACTCAGTCAATACTTCAAATAAATAGGAATACAACTCTAGTGGTTACATTAACTATGGAACGTCGAGTTTGATTTAGTAGGACCTTCGATTCGCTTTGACCCACCTTTCGCAAAATCCAATGAAATTGGCTTTCGCGGGCTTGTATTCACGTTCGTGTAGGACTTTGTTCTTGGTCTTTGCATTTATGAGTGTTGACCATACGATCATAATAAAGAACCAGTGGTCCTCCAAGCCAGTAATTGACTAGTGGGACCACGACCCATGGGTCCCACAATCATGATGAGTAACATGGTGGATGTTATATTTAGTTTCTACATTTTTCAGCAGCTCAATTCTACTAGTTCCTCCCTAAGTACATCTTTGAGAGCTTGATTAGGAGTATAATTTGTTGATTATTTCTTTGAATTTTTGAGGCAGTGTTGCAGGTTGTTGGTAGGATTGTTTTGGTGCATTAAATTTGTAAATTCCCCCCGAATCCTTTTTGTTTTGAATTATCAAAATTTTTAATGCATGATATGTTTCAGGGCATTACACAGCTCGGATTCTACCTGTTTTACTGGCACAAGCTCTGTAACACCTTAGAAATCCAACTAAGACTGAACAAGAGGAGAAAAGATGGAGCACGAAAGGGTCCACGGGCCGTGAATGGAACCATGACCCATCACCCTCATCGTGGCTCACACCCACCAAAAATATGAAGGACGACAGACCCCTTCACGGGCTGTGAAACTCAACACGAGCCGTGAGGTTGCCCATCAAAGCAAACCTGAACAACCCAAAGCTCTGTGAGAAACCACAGACCACTAGACGGTCCATGGAACCCCACACGGGCCGTAAGGAGACTCGTGAAGATTGACCCAGTACCTCCCGAGCTTCTGTGAAGAACCACGGTTGCCATTACATCCCATGGTGCTTCACACGGCCCGTCAGTGGCCTTGTTAATGGCACTTCATCAGCTTTAAGTCAGGGTCATGTTTGTCTTTTCCCCTATGCTTTGGGCTCTTAACCACGTCATTTGATGCCTAAACTACGTTGTTTTACTCAGTCTAAGCCTAATCAACTAGTCAGAGCCTACCCAAACCCTTATTCTCAAAAGAATCATCGAAATTAGAACAAAATGAAGAGAAAAGAGACGATAGTTTTCCCAAGAACAAGTAGAGGTCTTCTTCAAGTTCAGCCCTAAAATCCAAAGGATTTCTCCGAAGATTTCATCACCAGGTATGTGGGATTTCACTAGTGGGCTCCTTTCATCCACTAGGTCCCTAGAATTCAAGCAGTTCTTCGATTTCTCATAAAATGTTCAGACCTAGGGTTTCTTGATTTTGAAGTTTTATTGGGATTTTAGCTATTATAGTTTCCATGATCTAAATAGCCTATTTCTTGGTAAATTAGTGTAGTTTCATGCATAAAAGTTAGAACCCTAGCCTGTGTAAATGTATCATACTTCATAAATTATACGTCCTAGGCAAATCAGTCAGAAAATCATGCTTCAGAATTTGAATGTCTTATCTTTCAGTATATTTATATGCATTCCCATATAGCATGTCAGTATTTTGAGCTACTCAGTATTTCACTTTATTTTACCTTTACATTCAGTTGGGAGTAGACTTAGCATCGAGTTGGACTAGGGTTAAGAGTACCCTCAAAGTCTCAAAACTACGTGCAACGTAGGTTCATAATTCCCCTCTATTGGGCATCAGTTTTAGTGATCACGCCACAGTCATGCCTTTATACCCCTGACAAGGTATATTGGATCCTCTAGATGAGGCGTATACATCAGACTCCACGTTTAGCTCACGTGGTTTATGTCGGTTAATAGTAGCTCCCACAGTCAGATTCTTAGTGCATTGACTTGGTTTTCAACATTTACTTCATTAATCAGTCAGCATGTTATCTTCATGATTAGTACTTAGTCATTGCATCAAGTTTACCTTTTAGTTATACTTCAGTACATATCAATATCCTTGTTCAAAATATATCATTGCTCAGTTTTGCATTGTTCAACTTATATATCTATTGTTCCGTTTAGTATCTATATCCTGCATGCTCAGTACATTCCAAGTATTGACATATACATTGCGCTACATCGATCGTTTTATAATGTAGGTTCAGGCACTCAGCTTCCAGATCACGCTTAGATCGGTTCTCTATTCGACTTCAGCAACTCCAGTAGTGAGTCATCATACTTTGAGGACAATAGACATAACTTTTAAAAGTCTTTACTTTTAGTTTTCAGTTTTGTTAGAATTAGCTAGGGTATGTCCCAGTAACTCATTTAAGTTAAAGGCTTTTCAAACATAGTAGTAGATTTAGACTTGGAGTCAGTGTTAAGTATTTTGGGGTTGTTTTCCCCCAAATATTCAAATATATTTTCAGTTGGAGTCCTTAAGTTTGACTCATTTATTAGTTATGCTTCCGCTTATCTTTGTTATTTATTCAATATACTTGTGATATGCTAGACTCAAGGTTAGCTTGGGGTCACTCATGATCTCGTGTTACGTATAGGGGGTAGCCTCGGGGTGTGAAAAACTTGGTATAAAAACATTAGGTTAATGAGTCCTAGAGTTTCTGAAAGCCGCACTAAGTAGAGTCTTTTTATGTGTGTGAAGTGCGCCACGCCTATGAGAGAGAGGCTACTAGGTGTTCTAAGAAAATTTCCCCTTTTTTGTTATTCCTATCGTGTGTGAAGTGTGATTCAACTTCTCCTTTATAATTCGTCGTTATGCGTTTCAGATGATGCTTTCTCGCAGAGCTAACACACGCAATGCTAACGCAGTTCCTCCAGTCCCAAACCATGAGGTTACAAAAGCAGAGTTCTGAAATGCGATCCAGCTTTAGGGTCAGACTGTAGCCAACCAGAAGAATCAATAGGTCCTAGTTCCTACAAACCGTATGGGTGGATCAGTTGCAGTCAAGGTTCGAGACTTTGTGCGAATGAATCTATTAGAGTTTCTAGGGTCGAAGGTTGGTGAGGATCCACATGTCAGTCCAAGAATACGGGCTGAATTTCACCCAGCTCTCCAGGTACGTTCCACATATGATTGCTAATCCGAGAGCAGAAATGAGCAACTTCTTATTTGGGGTATATGATCTGGTGAAGATCGAGTGTAGGAATTCTATTCTATTAGGGGATATGGATATCTCCAAACTAATGACCCATGCTCAGCAGGTTGAGGGAGATAAGATGGGGTAAATGTCTAAGGATAACAAAAAGGCTAGAACAAGCAACTATGAATACTCTCAGCATAAGTCGGGTGGTGGAAATTGTTCACAATTTCAGCAGAGGTCTACGGCCCCCGCGCCTTCAGCACCTAGCACTCCATCCCCCAGGTTTTCACAGGATTAGAAAGTGAGAGCATCAGGCTCTAAGTAACAGGGGAGTGCTTCAGGTGATCAAACTTTTTCAACTTTTCAAAGTGTGGTAAGAATCATCCGGGCAAGTGTCTTGCACGCAGAGAGGGGTGCTTTGGGTGTGGTTAAACTGGTCATAGGTTGAAGGATTTCCCTTCTGCTAGGCAAGGACAAGGAGGTAACATGGCTCAGTCTACAATTTCAGCAGCTCCAGTGGGTCTCCCCGCTCAGCAGAGTGCCTCGTCTTGTATAGGTGGTGGTCAGCACCAGAATAGGTTGTATGCTCTTCAAGCTCGCCAGGACCAAGAAGATTCTCATGATGTGGTCACTGGTACGTTGCAAGTCTTCAATTTAGATGTTTATGCATTATTAGATCCAGGGTCTACACTTTCATTTGTAACTCATTATATAACAGTAAACTTTGGTGTCAGTACAGAAACTCTCTCCAAACCCTTCTCAGTCTCTACTCCAGTTGGTGACCGAGTTATAGCTAGACGGATATATAGAAATTGCCCTATCACAGTTTCCAGAAAGTTACCTCAGCTGACCTTGTAAAGTTAGAAATGGTTGATTTCGATATCATTCTAGGCATAGATTGGTTATATTCATGTTATTCCTCAGTCGATTGTAGAACTAGGATCGTTCGGTTTCAAATTCCAAACTAGCCAGTATTAGAGTGGAAGGGTAGTAATTATGTGCCTGTAGGTCGATTCATCTCTTACATTAAGGCCAGAAAAATAATTTATAAATGGTATATCTATCATCTTATTTGGGTTAAGTATTCAAACTTCGAAACCCCAACTCTTGAGTCTGTCTAAGTCATAAATGAGTTTCCAAAAGATCTTCCCGAAGTCCCAACCAAAAGGGAAATCGACTTCGGAATAGATCTCCTTCTAGATACCTAGCTTATTTCGATTCCTCCTTACAAATGGCTCTAACTGAGCTAAAGGAATTGAAAGAACAGTTGAAAGACCTTCTAGATAAGGGCTTCATCATACCCATATCTCTCCATGGGGTGCTCCAGTGTTCTTCATGAAAAAAAAAGAGGTTTTCTTAGAATATGCATTGACTATCATCAGTTGAACAAAGTCACAATCAATAATAAGTATCCCATACCCAGAATTGATGACTTGTTCGACCAACTTCAGGGTGCTAGTTGCTTTTCTAAGATAGACCTCAGATTCGGCTATCATCAACTTAGAGTCAGAGATAGTGACATCCTGAAGACAGCCTTTAGGACTCGGTATGATCACTATGAATTTGTAGTTATGTCTTTTGGACTAACAAATGCTCATCAGCTTTCATGGACTTAATGAATAGGGTGTTCAAACAGTATTTGGACTTGTTCGTCATCATCTTTATTGATGATATCCTCATTTATTCTTAGAGTGAGGAAGAGCATACGACTCATCTGAGATTTGTTCTGTAAACCCTCAAAGATCACCATCTATTCGCTAAGTTTAGCAAATGTGAATTTTGGTTACAGTCCATCGTTTTCCTTGGTCATGTGGTATCCAGTAAAGGGATCTGAGAGGATTCTCAGAAATTGAGGCAATACAGCACTGGCCCAAACCCATCTCTCCAATCGATATCAGAAGTTTCTTGGGTTCGACTGGTTACTACCAGAGGTTTGTTGAAGGATTTTCATCCATAGCTTCCCCATTGAACAAGTTGACTTAGAAGAAGGTCAAGTTTCAGTGGTCAGATAAGTGTTAGAAAAGCCTCTCAGAACTAAAGACTAGGTTGACTACAACTCTTATCTTGACTCTACCAGATGGGCCAAATAGTTATGTTGTTTATTGTGATGCATCTAGGGTTGGCCTAGGTTGTGTGTTGATGCAGCAAGGTAAGGTTATAGCTTATGCTTCTAGAAAGCTTAAGGTCCATGAGAAGAACTAGCTGACTCATGCCCTCGAGCTAGCAGCCGTAGTGTTTGCCTTAAAGATTTGGAGGCACTACTTGTATGGTGTTCATGTTTTATGTATTCACAGATCATAAGAGCCTCCACTATGTGTTCACCTATAAAGAATTGAATCTTCATCAGCGGAGATGGCATGAATTCCTCAAAGACTGTGACATGAATATGCTTTATAATCCGGGTAAGGCAAATATAGTGGTTGTCGCCCTCAGCAGACTATCCATGGGTAGTGTAGCATATGTTGAGAAAGAGAATAAAAAATTAGTCAAAGATGTTCACTGGCTTGCTCGCTTAGGAGTTTGTCTTATGGACACGTCAGACGGTGGTGTGATAGTTCAGAATGGGTCAAAAACTTCATTGATAGTGGAGGGTAAGGAAAAATAAGGTAGTGATCATGTATTACTTCAATTGAAAGTTGCAGTTCATCAGTAGAGAGTAAAGGTTTTCTCCCAAGGGGGATATGGTGTACTTTGTTACCAAGGCCGCTTGTGTGTTCCTAATGTGGGTCAGTTAAGAATCAGATCCTTACAAAAGCCCATAATTCTAGATATCCTATTCATTCAGGTGCCACTAATATGTACCATGATCTATGTGAAGTCTATTGGTGGAACGACATGAAGAGAGACATTGCAGATTTTGTGGCTAAGTGTCCTAACTGTCAACAAGTGAGAGTATAACATCAGAAACTAGAAGGTGTGACTCAAGAGACTAGAATTCCTATGTGGAAGTGGGAAGTGATAAACATAGACTTCATTACGAGTTTACCTTGTACTCACAGACAACATGAATCCATTTGGGTGATAGTGGACAGAGTTACTAAGTCAGCTCACTTCTTGGTTGTCAAGACTACATATTCAGCGGAGGAGTAAGCCAAACTCTATATCAATGAGATAGTCATGTTGCATGGGGTTCCCTTGTCTATCAGGTCAGACAAAGGTCCTCAGTTTACATCTCATTACTGGAAATCGTTACGAAAAGTCTTGGTATTTAAGTAAATCTCAGTACAACATTTCATCTGCAGACGGATGGTCAAGCTGAGAGTACCATTCAGACCTTAGAAGACATGTTGAGAGCTTATATGATCGATTTCAAGGCTAATTGGGATGATCACCTACCTCTCATAGAGTTTGCTTATAATAACAACTTTCATTCTAGTATTCAGATGGCCCCTTATGAAGCACTGTATGGGCGTTGATTAGGCCAGATTCGGTTCATGAGGCTATGGATAAAGTTTAGCTCATCAGGGATAGACTAAAGACAGATCAGAGTCGTCAAAAGTCTTATGTAGATGTAATGAAAAGGGACTTAGAGTTTGAAATCGATGATTGGGTTTTCCTGAAAGTGTCACCAATGAAGGGGGTGATGAGATTTGGCAAGAAAAAAAAGCTCAATCCCAAGTAAGTAGGTCCTTACAGAATCCTAAAAAGGGTTGGTAATGTGGCTTATGAGTTAGTAGCAGCTACCAACAGAACTAGCAACGGTTAATCTAGTCTTTCATATATCCTTGTTGAAGAAGTGTGTGGGTGATCCAGCATCGATAGTACCTTTAGAGAGTGTGGCTACGAAGGATAGCCTCACCTATGAGAAAATTCCAATTGAGATTCTTGACTGTCAGGTTCGTAGGTTGAGAAATAAGGAAGTCAGTCTATAGAGGGAGCTACTTGGGAAGTAGAAGCAGCCATGATGGCCAAGTATCCTCACATATCTCCTTTCGATTCCATTTCAGCTTGAGGTAATGGTTACTCTCCAGTTTCTCAGTTTACTCTTGTGTATTTCAGTATTCATATCATGTTCCCTATTTTATCCTTGCATTTCAGAATATTTGCAAGGTTCATGGAACTCTGTACAGTTACATATCCGCTTCTCGTACCTAGTTGGTAGGGATTCCAGCCCTTCCCTCCATACTCAGCTTGTTTAGTCTTCATTCGAGGAAGCTAGAACTCTACTAGGATCAGAGATATCAAGATGAACCAACCTTCGAGACCCAACTAAGACTGAACAAGAGGAGAAAGGATGGACGACGAAAAGGTACACGGGTTGTGAATGGAACCACAACCCGTTACCTTCATCGTGGTTCACACTTAACAAAAATAAGGAGGATGATAGACCCCTTCACGGGCCGTAGAACTCCACCTGGGCCGTCAAGTTTCCAGTCAAAGTAGACCTGAACAACCCAAGGATCTGTGAGGAACCACGTACCACTAGACGGTCTGTGGAACTGGACATTGACCGTTAGGTGGCCCGTGAAGATTGACCCAGTACCTCCCCAGCTTCTGTGAAGAACCACGGTTGACCTTACATCCCGTGGTGCTTCACACAGCCCGTCAGTGGCCTCATGGTGGCACTTCGTCATCTTTAAGTCAGGGCACTAGTCAAAACCTACCCAAAACCTTTATTCTCAAAACAATTATCAAAATTAGAACAAAAAGAAGAGAAAAGTGGCGATAGTTTTCCAAGAACAAGCAGAGGTCTTCTTTAAGTTCAGCCCCATAATTCAAAGGATTTCTTCGTAGATATCATCACCACGTATGTGGGATTTCACTAGTGGGTTCCTTTCATCCACTAGGTCCCTAGAATTCAGTTAGTTCTTCAATTTCTCATAAATTGTTCAGACCTAGGGTTTCTTGATTTTGAAGTTTTATTGGAATTTTAGCTATTATAGTTTCCATGATCTAAATAGACTGTTTCTTGGTAAATTAGTGTAGTTTCATACATAAAACTCAGAACCCTAGCCTGTGTAAATGTATCATACTTCATGAACTATACTTCCTAGGCAAATCAGTCAGAAAATCATTCTTCAGAATTTGAATGCCTTATCTTTCAGTATATTTATGTGCATTCCCAGATAGCATCTCAGTATTTTGAGCTACTCAGTATTTTAGTTCATTTTAGCTTTACATTCAGTTGGGAGTAGACTTAGCACCGAGTTAGACTAGGGTTCAGTGTACCCTCAAAGTCCCAGAACTACGTGTCGACGTAGGTTCAGAAGTCCCCTCTATTGGGCATCAATTTTAGTGATCATGCCATAGTCATGCCTATATACCCCTAGCAAGGTATATTAGGTCCTCTCGATGGGGTGTATACATCGGACTCCATGTTTAGCTCACATGGTTTATGTCAGTTAATAGTAGCTCCCACAGTCAGACTCTTAGTGCATTGACCCGGTTTTCAACATTTACTTCGGTAATCAGTCAGCATGTTATCATCATGATTAGTACTTGGTCATTGCATCCAGTTTATCTTTCAGTTAAATATATCATTGCTCAGTTTTGCATTGTTCAGCTTATATATCTATATTTTTGTTTAGTATCT
The DNA here is from genome assembly GCA_036250505.1 of Solanum acaule. Lineage (NCBI taxonomy): Eukaryota > Viridiplantae > Streptophyta > Magnoliopsida > Solanales > Solanaceae > Solanum > Solanum acaule. Next base: position 38,066 of record JAJOOR010004090.1, on the reverse strand, counting down.
AGATTTTGCATGCTCAATATAGTCCAAGAACTGACGCATACATTGCGCTACATCATTTCATGATGTAGGTTCAGGCACTCATCTTCCAGATCATACTTAGATCGGTTCTCGATTTTACTTTAGAAACTCCCGTGGTGAGTCCTCATACTTCGAGGACAATATACATGCCTTTTATTTTAGTCTTTACGTTCAGTTTTCAGTTTTGTTAGAGTTAGTTGGGGCATGTCCCAACAACTCATTTCAGTTAGAGGCTTCTCAAACATAGTAGTAGATTTAGACTTGGAGTTAGTGTTAAGTGTTTTGGGGTTGTTTTCCCCCAGATATTCAGATATATTTTCAGTTGGAGTCCTTTAGTTTTGACTCATGTATTAGTTATGCGTATCTATTCAGTATGTTTGTGATATTCCAAACTCAGGGTTAGCTTGGGGTCATTCGTGATCTTACATCCTGTGTTACATCTAGGGGGTAGCCTCGGGGAGTGACAAGCTCATTCAGCTAGTAAGGACCCATAGATGGAACCAATTTTTGGATTCCTCACATGGGTCCCACAATGTCATTTTTGACCTGTTTTAGTTTTGTATTTAGTTATTGCAAATTAGGTGTCAAAATGACCATATTGACTCTAGGATCATTAATATGATAGCATTCCATCATTCATAGGCTGCTCAGAAGGGAAATGCTTCTATTTAGATATTTTGGAGTGTGTGTGATCGGCTTCGAGGTAGGCTATTCAATTGTATTGTAAGTAAACTCAATTGACCTTCAAGGACTTTGATTGCATCTGCGTGCGAGTTTACTTTATTGTTCAACGATAAAAGTTGGTTTTTATCCCTTTCAATAAATCATCTGAGCCTTCAACTTTATCAAGAATGTGTGAAAGCAAATCATTCACGCAGGGACTACTTGCGCTACCCCTTGATTTTGGGCTCTCACTTGAGTGAGTGTGGTTCTCTTTATATTCATCCTCTCTTCTCCAGTACTCATTTTTTTCGGACAAATCTTGATGGTATCTCCTTTGCTCAACTTTCTTATGATGGTTCCAACCTTGATTTCCACATCGCTGCCAATAGTGTGGGTAAAAACCCTCCTCACATCTTCTGGAGTTCCAACCTTGATTCTCCCCAGGCTTAGAATAGCTTGAGGACGAACCCTCCTCAACTGTGAACACTCCACATGTTCCCTTCATATGCTCCTGTAGAACTTCCATTTGGGTCAACATCTTCTTGATGTTTTCATCCCTCTCTTTCTCTTTATCTAGTTGCTCTTGTGTTAATCTAAAATGGAATGGAGAGACGTGATCATCTTTGGTATACCATGCTTGATTTATCCTAGTCATGTCATCTAGAAAAAATGAAGCAACCTCAAATAATTGTCATATCATTCCTCCTTGTACCAACTGGTTGACCACTCCTTTATTAACTGAATCGAGACTCTGGTAGAAATATTGAAGTAACAAATCGTTTGGTAGCCCATGAGTTAGGCATTTAAGTAGGAGCTTCTTGAATCTCACCCATGTTTCTTGGAGTGGTTCCCCTTCCCGTTGCTTGAAACCTTAAATTTCGTCTCTAAGCTTCATCATTCTAGATTGAGGGAAGAATCTTGTGCTAAATGCTATAGGGTGTTGGCAGGTGATGCTAGACAGGCCACTTTAGATTCGATGGGGTTCTGAGAATCGATGGCTGGTTGTGTGTTCCGAGAGCTGGGGGTTTGATTCAGCTGATCTTGAGCGAGGCCCATGATTCGAGATATTCCATCCATCTGGACACGGCTAAGATGTATCATGATTTGAGGCAGCATTATTGGTGGAGCGGTATAAGGAGAGATATTACCGACTACGTATCCCGTTGTTTGTGCTGCCAACAGGTGAAGGCCGACCATTTGAGGCCTGGTGGCATGTTCCAGAGATTACCCATTCCAGAATGGAAGTGGGAGCGTATCACTATGGACTTCATTGTGGGGTTGCCTCAGACTTCAAGAGGTGTTGACAGCATTTGGGTCATCGTGGATCAATTGACCAAGTTAGCACACTTCCTTCCTGTTCATACTACTTTCAGTGCCAAGAGGTTGGCTCGTATCTACATTAGGGAGGTGGTCCGTCTTCATATCTACATTAGGGAGGTGGTCCGTCTTCATATCTACATTAGGGAGGTGGTCCGTCTTCATGGCGTGCCTGTTTCTATCATTTCAGATTGGGGTTCACAGTTCACTTCCAGTTTTTTGAGGGCTTTTCAGGATGAGTTGGGCACCAGTGTCCAACTTAGCACCGATTTTCACCCACAGACAGATGGCCAGTTGGAGCGTGCTATTCAGGTCCTTGAGTATATGTTGTGGGCCTGTGTTATGGATTCTGGAGGTCAGTGAGACCAGTTCTTGCCTTTGCCGGAGTTTGCGTACAACAACAGCTACCACTCTAGTATTTAGATGGCCCCGTTCGAGGCCTTATATGGTAGGCGTTGCTGCTCTCCAATTGGTTGGCTTGAGTCTACAGAGCCTAGGCCGTGTGGTACAAATTTGCTTCAGGAGGCCTTGGATCAGGTAAGGGTGATTCAGGATAGGCTCAGATGGCTAAAAGTAGACATCAGAGTTACGCGGATCACAGGCGTCGGCCGTTGAGGTTTGCAGTTGGCGACCGGGTATTTCTCTGAGTATTGCCCATGAAAGGCGTGATGAGGTTCGAGAGGCGAGGCAAGCTTAGCCCCAGGTATATAGGCCCTTTTGAGATTTTGAGAGCAGTTGGCGAGGTTGCTCTGAGTTAGCTTTACCTCCAGCACTATCGGCTATCCACCCAGTTTTCCATATTACGGTGTTGCAGCGGTATGTTCCAGATGAGTCTCATGTGCACCAGTATGATTCAGTTGAGTTGGATGATTGTCTAACCTTTATAGAGGAGTCGATTGCCATTCTAGCCAGAGATGTCAAGCAGTTGCGGTCGAGAGCCATTCCTGTTGTTAAGGTCCGTTTTAGGCATCGTACAGTCGAAGAGGCTACCTGTGAGACCGAGGAGGAGATGTGGTAGCAGTTCCCCAGCTTATTTGAGCCCTCAAGTATATCCTTATCCTTTCTTTCGCGGACGAAAGTCCTTTTTAGTAGTGGATATTGTAATGACCCTCCTGATCATTTCTGTATCTTGCCTTTTGTGTGTCGTTTAGAGCATTCCTGTAGTGACCCCAAGTCATTTATGACTTGCTGGGACTGATAGTTCGGTCACCTAATCGTTCATTTGGTTATGGTGTAAGTTTTAATGTTTTGGAGCTTATGAACCTTGAACGATCATTTTCGATCAACAGTTCAAGAAGATGACATTGGAATCCAATACTGACGATTCCATCAACTCTAGAAGGGTCATTTTAGGCTGGTAGCACAGTCGGCATGACTCCCGAGGTTTTCAGTGTGAGTCGATGCAATTAGGCGTTTTAACTTTAAGTTTAAGCCTGAGTTTGACTTTAATCAACATTCTGAGTAAACGCACTCAGATGAGAATTCCGCCAGCGCGATTAGCTCTGAAATGTCAAGTTTAGTCTAGATTGACCCTTCTTTTGTGTCCCGAGGCTTCCGATATTTTTCCGTGCCCTTTTGTGGTTTTTTACTTAAAATGACATTTGGGTTTGGGACCCACTTTTTGTCAAGATGACCTCATATAGAAATTTTGACGGTGCCATTGAGTCCGAAATATCAAATTTCGTATGGTTGCATATTTCGTTTGCGTGCACAGGGTTCCGAACGAGTTCGGAGCACCCCGTTGAAGTTTTTAAGTTTTGGGGAAAGTGCAGAAAAATCTGCATTTTTGGAAAACCTTAAAAACCTCATCTCTCAACCAAATTAGGAGATTCGAAGTGCAGAAGTTTCATATTTTTGGTGGCTTCGCTGTAAAGTATTCGGCAGTTGTCGGGCACACGTAGTTCGAGGTAAATTTCACGATAAACCTGACTGTTGTACCCTTTTTCGAGCTTTTGTTTTTGGCATCCTTGTTTTGGTCATATCTCACTCATTTTAGCTTGATTTTGGGTGATTCAAAGGCCCACATGTTGGGAATTATCGTGGCTACGTCGTGGAGTGCTCAAGGAGTGTTGGGCACCATTATATTCTTGTAAATTTCAAGTTTAGACTGCTGTTGTTTTCTTTTAAGTTGATTAAAGTGTGGTTTTCTTGCGTGTTGGGTTTTGCTGCATTTTGAGCCTCGAATTGTGTTCCATTTTGGAACACAAGTTTGAGGTATTGTTTAGGGTCTCTTGACGGAGTCAAATTTGAACAGTTCGGTGCAGGTCCCATGATTCCCTATTTGACTCCAAAATTGACCCGTCTCCGTTTGCTATGATTTTGGTGTCTAAACGATCGTAATAACATTGTGACTCTATTTTTGGTAGTGTGGCAGCGTTTTGAGGCCTTTCGGAAAGGAAAAGCTCCGGATGAGTGATTTTAGAGCGCGCGTGATCGGCCTACAGGTAGGCTACAACTTCTCTCTCTTAGATTAAGCTCGAGAGTGTGAATGCATGTTGATTAGTTGGGATTGGGGTTGGTAGTTATTGAATCATGCATAGGTCTTTAGAAATCATGTTTCAACTTATTTCGGGAATTATCGAGTAACTGTGAGCATGCTATGTGTTAGTAATTGACCCTCCTTGCTATGTGGAGTGCTTGTATACTTGATTACTATTTATCTGAAGCATGTTGGGCCTTAGTTTAGGTATGACTAGGGCTTGCCTTAGAAATACATGATTCAGAACCGATAGGCCTTAGTTTTTCCCCGACGTCGCTCAGTCGGCTTAGAACCCTGTAGACTGGTGTAGCAGACTTGTGTCTGATAGTTTGGGCCTTAGCTAGGAAATACGATTGCTTCGACGATAGTTATCCTTATTTTCCCCAATGTTACGGCTTCACGAGTTACATCGACGACACTGGTTCTGCTTCACGATTTGAATTTGGTTTTTGATTTGGTTCCAAGGACTTACATTGGTTGGCTATGTGTGTACGGTGTTCCACGGACATTTATGAGTATGTATCGATTGGGATTCTTTCAGCAGCTACATTGGCACCTTTGTTGGGCATCCAAATTCGAGCTCTGGCCTCGACCTCATTGATACTTCTATAGAGCATCTGGTTTAAGGTCCGGCCTCTATCACCCAGATACTTATATAGACCATCCGGTTTAAGGTCCGGCCTCTATAGCCCAGATACTTATATAGAGCATTCGGTTAGAGGTCCGGCCTCAGTTACTTGATACTTTTGATTGGTTACTTGGGTACTTCTTGTGAGCATCCAGTTCGAGGTCCGGCCTCCGTACTGTCAGATTCTACAAATTGAGGTTAAGGTTTTGGTTCGATGTTCTCCATTTTTGGGGTCTCATATGCAATTCTCTTTAGTTATAGTTATTCTGTGTACTCGTCGGGCTTATGGGGGTCCGTTCGGGTTTTTAATTAAACTTGCGTACAAGTGTACCTTATGGGCTTATGGGGGTCCAATTAGGTATAGTTAGCTTATAGATTACTTTAGTTAGTTCTTTCTACACTCGTGTGCATTCCATTGTTTACTTAGACTTTCGCTCTTGACCTCTGTTTGTGTTATTCCTTCTTTTAATATTGCCTTTACTTTTCTAGTTTAGTCGGCCTATGATGCCTACTGGGTACCTGCTATTTTGGTACTCATGCTACGCCTTGCATCTGTTTCGTGATGCAGGTCCGAGCACCAGTGGCCAGCATTGATCCAGTTTGGAGTAGTCTGATCCGGAGACGGGGGTGAGAACATGGCGTTTTGTACTATTTCAGTCTCCATCTGTATATATAGACTTGTCTTTTACCTTTTGAGACAGTCCAGTCTCTGTGGTCCACTTTTGGGACTTGTACTCATTTTGTTAGTAGCTCTGTACTAGTGACTTCCAGGTTCTGGAAGGGATCTTTATTTGTATATATGTTTTGGTTTGCTTTCGCCTGTTTATATTGTTGTCTTAAATTTTGCCTACTCTTGTTTAGTTTCTGCCCTCAGACCCATTACTTGTTGTTCCGAGTTACGGGTTGGCTTACCTACTGGTGGGTTATAGTCGGTGCTATTATGACTCGAGGAATCGGGTCGTGACATATTATGTGCAGGAGTAGCTCAAATTGCTTTGTCTAACTATGTGAGAATATATCTATTTTCTTAACTATTGTTTATTTCAATTGGCAATTCCAAAACATTAAAGCTTGGCATTTGGAAAATAAAGTTTTTAAAAGTAATCTTCATACGTTTGATATGATATTTCTTCAATGTAACACAGTGAAATGAAGAATCTTATTGTCATACAAACCTTTCTTAAAATTTGTCGTTAAGATGGTAAACGAAATGATGTTATTATTACTGAGAGTTCAAAGTTACATGATGATGAAGATGATATACCTCAAAATATTAATTCATTGTTGGAGAATATGACTTATGAGGTGGTGCATCGAAACATATTACATAAACATGTAACATCATTAGAGTAACTAATCTAATATTTTCTCAAATTGTGGATGGTTTGTGTTTTAGATACTTTTGGCAGTTGTACACATTTTGAACTAGAAAATTTATGCACTTGTAATGAAGCGCAAGTATCAATTAACGGAGATAAATGATGAAAATGAATCATGTTGCATATGCTTGGTAAGGAGCGCGGAACTTAGCAACTACCATTTTCACTTTTAAACTTGTTTGCGACATGACTCAATTATATTGTTTCATGTTTGGATGTGTATAGGATACTTACAAAGATGGGAAAGAACTTGGAAAACTTTAATGTAGTCATGAATTTCATTATCATTGCATCCAAAAATGGTTGGAAACCAGTATTTCTTGTCCTTTATGCAAAGGAGTGGTTTGACACCATGAGATAATGATTTTTATTCCCATTTTGGCCAATCTAGTACACATAGTTACTTATGTCTTGTTTTTAGTTGATTGGCGGACACCCTTCATCGTTCTGATTTTAGGATTGTTCACTACTTGATCTTGTCTACTGGTAAAGTACTCAGTTCCTTTATTTTGGGTGGACAATTAATTTCTTAGTTGATAAAATCATTTTTAGACTTTGTTCATCTGTGTTTGTGGGGTCACGTACATGCTTTTGGTTATATTTTTTATGATGAGTTCTTGTGTTGCCAAAATATTTGGAGAGAATGACTGAAATTGTGTCTCCTATGTCTTCGGATAAAAGAATTTTGGCTTCCGCGGAAGAGCTTGTAAAATTCTCACAATATCAAAAATTACAAAAAGAATCCATTTCAGTTACAACTCTTGTTGAGTTGGGAAAAGCATGTATTATAACATGTTCGAATAAATGGGTGATCGATTTAGGTGCCACAGATCACATGACAGGTAATCCTAATATATATTCTAGCTTTCGATCACACTGAGCACTCTCTCCTGTGACGGTTGTTGATTCATAGTTCATATGTTCATCATAGATTCATAGTTGAAAATCATAAATTAGGCATGGGTCACAATAATTTCAACCAATTATCATGTACTAATATTGAATAATGCATTAGAAGACTTAATCAACAATAATAAATCATAATTGAATGAAACCCATAGAGATTGAATTGAAACCCTAACTTGATCAATTGAAATTGAATTGAGAAATTGGAAACCTTAGGGACACCATGGAGGAATGGACTCCATGGGTGAATACCCACATACCTTGCTACTCAAAGATCAAGATGAATGGTGAATTGGAGACTTGAATTGAATCCTAGTTGCTTCTTCTTCTTTCTTAGGTTGAGAGGAATTTGGGGAGTTAATTTGGTTGGGTTTAGGGGAATTAGGAAAATGGGGTTAAAGTGGGTAGTTTTAGGACTTAAAAGTTTTATATAGGGCTTAGGGTAGAAGACAAAACGACATAGTATTGTTTTAAAACAATTAGGAAAAGACTCAAAAGCCCTTGAAAAATAACTGCCAAAGCCCTTCTACGGTTCGGACCTACAATCCGTAGAACTTTATACAGACCATCTTGATCAACAGTAGAAAAGTTTAGAAACCCTTTACTTGAACCAACTTTTGATGGAACCTATCTACGGCTTGTAGGTCTTCCTACGGTCCATTGACACCAACTGTAGAAACTAACTTGACCCTAAAAATTTCACTAAGTCAGGAACCCACCTACGAGACCTATCTAAGACTCGTACAAAGATTGAAGGGTCGTCCTGGTGAACCGTAAAAGAGATAAGGGGACTAGATTTTGAAAATTATCTTCTCCTTTTCTTCAAGACTGGTCTACGACCCGTAGACTGATCTCGTAGACCTGAACCTAGTGCTACCATTTAATGTAGTCCTTTCCATTTTGAAATCCAAGGTGTTACAAAAATGACCCTTAAGAATGTAATTTCCCCTTTCCCATGACATGATATGTTCATTCTGAACCTTGAATGCGGCCAATCGGGTCCTACAATCTATGAAAGCATAATATGTATGAAGTCAATCCATCCTAAGAATGACATCAAAATCTAACATATCAAACTCTACAAGATCAACATGAGTGACTCTATATGAAACGGAAATAGGACAATTTCTATAAACTCTCTTAGTAACAACAGAATCACAGACGGGAATAGAGAAATGAAAGGGATTAGAAAGAATTTCGGGACCAACATCAAATCTCATGGCCACATAAGGAGTAACAAATGATAAGGTAGAACCCAGATCAAGTAAAGCATAAACATCAAGGTGAAATACTTTAAACATACCAGTCACCACATCAGGAGACTACTCATGATCATGTCAATTCTGAAGAGCATATAATATACTTTTCTTCAGAGAACCTAAACTAGAACAACTAGGCTGAGCTTGACTACCATCCTTACCCTTGCTAGCTTGCAACAGACAATTTTTCACTTTGTGACCACTCTTTTCACAACCAAAAAAACCGTCTGTACCGGCCAAGCTATCACAACCCGGGGATATACCCCGGATGCGACACGGTGTACTCAATCCTAAAGGGGTATTATACAAGCCTTATAGCATTCTTGAACATAAGAGCTTTCTTTACAATCGAAGACATTTTCATTAAAAAGCAAGCGGAAGACTTTCTAGACTTTGTACACTATTTCTCAAACCATCTAATACTTTGAATACAACATTGGGACTTAGCCCAAACAAAAGCTTCAACATAAACTAAAAGACATAAAAGGAACATAATGGGTTTTTGTCCTCAAAACTATGAGGGCTCACCAAGTCTTCATCATCAAGGACCTTAGAAACCTATTCCTTAAGTATAGAACATCAATATCTTCAAACCCTACACTTTGGTAAAAATGGAAAATAATGGGGTTAGCACAAAAAGTACTAAGTATGGAAGCCATGCAAAAACATACTTAAAACGAACATTTTCTTTGAAAGTCGTGCTATATGCCATTTTGGTAAAACTTCATGAACATTGATAAAAGAGGCATAATATAAGTCACAACCAACATACAAGTCATATTTTCACATTAGAATATAATCCACATATGAACCTTTACCTTCACCTTAAGCCTTCACCTCAAGTAACCCTCAAGCTATACTTTGTGCAATGTATGGGTAGCGTCCCATACCACCACCCACACTAAGATACCACCTTAAGGCAACCAAAAGTGAACATACCATTCCTCCTTTGAACCTTTACACAATAAAGCATATAAGAGACATAAACATTACATAAGTCACATCATTACATTAAGGCCAACATCTAAGACAACTCTAAGTCATGCTTGTGCAAGTAGCATCCCATACTACTACTCACACTAAGTACTCCTTTGAAGTCACCATATACAAGGCACATTTATATACGATAAGTCATGACAAGTAAGTAACTCATAATACAATCCAAGTATAGCATGCATCATTACATTTAAGCATATAAGTCAACATTCTTCATTAGCTTCATTTAGAGCACCTTCATTCATTAGACATTTGATCATCATTCTCATTAACTTTATCATAAGAGTACTTTCATACATTAGCCATTAAGACTTAGAGAACTCACTACGATCCTCTCAAAGCCTACTCATGCAATGCATGGATATCATCTCATACTACCACCCACACTTCATAGAACTCATCAAGAAACCATAATTCACATCTCACATGATAGGAATAGGCATTAACCGACATAGACCATGAGAGTTAAATCATGGAATCCTGTGTCATATGACTTCATACCGAAGAAAGGTATTCTACTTGCCTAAGGTAGAACTAGGTAATATCTTAGCTTTGGTAAGAAGACCACTGGCTAATATATATCCTATGTGGGCACATAGTTATGGGATAGGAAGATGTTCAGTGGAACTCTAGCCTAACATTGGGAGAGTTTCCATCTTACCATATCCACTCGGTGCTTAGACTCCATTCCCATATAGTAGTTCATTCATATTAACATCATTGTACTTTAGAGGGCTACCGACACTAGGTTTGCCGACCCAAAGTACATTACACAAGAAAGGGCAATCATTACTAGGTCTACCGATTCAAGATACAATAAGGATAGCTCATTGACTTTCCAAGACGGGTGCCATAAACATTGGGTCTACCGATACACGGTCATCATTTCACACATGAAAGGGCTACCAACACTAGGTATACCAATTCAAGGTTCATCACATTAGTTTCTAGACTCATCATGAAGGGCTACCAACACTAGGTCTACCACTTCATGTCATAGCCTAGAATACTTCATCATTCATTTATGAAAGGAATGCCATTGGCCTATCGATTCATATTCATCAAGTCAAGACACATTCATTAGTCATTTAAGAAAGGAATGGCCTATCGATTCATGTACATCAAGTCAAGACACATTCATTACACAAGAGAGGATGCCTAAGCCTACCAACTCAAGATTCAAAATACTTTCATTCATTCAAGAAGAGGGTGCATAAGCCTACCAATTCAAGATATACAACATTACATTATAGAACTCTTCACATTCCATCATCCACGTTCATGAGTGTTAAGTGAGAATATGTTTTCAATCAGAACACATTTACATTCTATACAAGATCATCATTCTATCTTTGAAATCACATGCATATCCTTCCCATTATACATAGTAATTAAACACCCCTACCTTTCAAGTGGATCAACATCTCTAGCACAAATTCTACTTCAACATGTAATTAGGTCATAACTTGCCTTCAAGGCCATGAATCTCAAATCATCAACACACCAACAATTTACCATAACTAAGGCATATAAATGATACAATTCAATAACCCAAAATAGTTTAGACAAATTCCCTTCATAAGCTTTCATAATCATCAAACCCACTTCATAAGGCACAATTTAGGAATTGAGAGAAATCATGGGTTCATAGAGTATTTTCATCATAAATCATCAATTAAACACTAATACAATCATAATTTGTCATTAGAAACCATTTGAAAACGTTTGATGAAAGAACCCATGAGATTGAGTAAAACCCTAGATTTTTCTTACTTTGAAATCACTTTGGATTTGGCTCCTTGAATGTAAAATTAGACAAGGATCAAGACCACCATACCTTTGCTAAGAGTCCCCAAGCAATTTGAGGTAGAACCACCTTGGAATCACCAAACCCTTGCTTCAATGGCTCCCTTCTTCTTCTTCTCTAATAGAGGATTTCTAGTGAGAAAAATATTTTAGAGGAGATGGGTTTCTTTTTTTATTCTATTTGGAGTGACTAAAAATGAGAGAATTCAAGTCTAAAAAAAAGGTCTTAAGGTAGACTGAACTTTGGAAAAGAACTAAGGACCCACAAAGTTACAACTTAAAAATATGCCTATTGCCCGTCTAAGCTCGGCCTTTGGACCCTTAGGCTTGCCAAGTGCACTAGGCGACTCACCAAGTGCACTAGGCAACTCGCCAAGTGCACCCTTGGCTTGCCCAAATTTCCTATGAGCTCACTAAATGGGCAGCTCATTAGGCGATGGAGGGGGGCCATTGGGCGACACGCCAACCTGCTTAGCGAGGTACGACTTAGCTCGCCCTTTGGTCCAGCACCTAGGCCAAATGGTCATCCCACTAGGCGAGCACAAGTGCCCAAGGGCAACTCGCCCAACCCTTTGGGCGATCAAGTGCTCCCATCGCCAAACAGCCCCTCAAAGAACAAGGTTTCTTTCACTCAATCTTGCTAGTCTAGGCCCTTGCTTGCACCTAAGGCTTCGTCCTTACTCAATTAAGTCTAAAACAACCTAGACATCAACTTAAAGTCACACTAACTCACACGTTAAGGCTCTAGTTCAACCTATCATTTTCCGAGTCGTTACACAAGCATTTGCCATCATGCTTCTTGCCACACCTAGTGCAAGTAGATATAGAATATTGATTACCACAACTTCCTTGAGGCTTAGGTTTACCCTATATTTGTTGATTTTAGGAGCCATAACATTAAAAGAACCATGATTAGAAAACTTTTTCCAGAATTGAGGACACCCATTTTCGTCGGACCTAGAATGAGAAAAACGCCATTACTGATCCTTACCCTCTTGGACTCTCTTGCCCTTTCCTTAAGCTTTTCCTCTTCAATTTATTGTACATGTAACATCAAACGAGAGATATTCATCTCCTTGATCAACATGACGGTATGACACTCCTTGACCACCATTTCGGTCACACCCGACATGAACCTATTCATCCTTGCCCTAGAGTTGGAAACCAAGTTGGAGCATACTTAGCCAATTGAGTAAACTTGAAAGCATACTCCTTTACACTCATATTGTCTTGATGGATATTAATGAACTCAAGAACCTTTGCCTCTCTCATCTCAAGAGGAAAGAAATGATCAAGTAAAGCTCATTTGAATTTATCCCAATGTATCAACCGTCTTCTCTTCTTTACATTGGTTGAACCAAACTTGAGAAACACCTTTGAGTTGGTAAGCGGCCAAGTCTGCCTTCTCAATCGTAGACAATCTCATAATTCTCACTATCTTATACACTTCATCAATGAACTCTTGAGGATCCTCATTTACCTTGGAACCATGGAACTCTAGAGGATGCATGCTAGTAAAGTCCCTTATCCTTGTCGTCGTCGTACCCATATTTGGATTCACGGGAACAATGGCCTCTCTATTTTCTTGGGCCATCATAGCTTGAGCCGATACTTAGAAAGCGGCTTGGAATTCAGCATGATTCACTTGCTTGGTCAAAGGGTCAATCAAAACTTGAGGAACTTCAGGCTCCACATTGTCACATAAGCTCTTTAAGGGGCCATATCCTAAAAAGGATTGAACACTATTCAGGAGAAGGATCATTATAGAGATAGACTCTATAACACGACTTTAGAGTAATGAAAGAATTGAAGTTTCCTAAATGCTTTGTAGTCTCCTATTCATAAATGTGGTGCACTTCATACTTATGAACAAGACTCTACTCAACACGGCTTGTTAAACATCCGAAAACTAAAGACATATGAAAGCAAAGTAAATGTGACATGGTCCTCAGAACATGAAGACTCACCAACTCTTGAATTTCAAATGGTCAAGCCACTAGCCACGAGCGAGAGGAGAAAGATCGTCGGACCCTACATTAGTTAAATAATGTAAGCACTAGTATGCATTAGTACATGGAGTGTACTAAGCATGAGGGATATGCTATAAAACATGTAACATGGATCATAAGAGGACATAATACAAAACATGGTATGCATGATCAAGCTAAACATAGTAAAACTTTTTAAAGAAGTCTTCCACTAAATAGTCAGCCGGGCCAAGGGTTCACTTGGGGATCAAAAATGGTTCTCGAGTGCCGGCCACGTCTAAGACTGGGCACCGGACCGGGATGTACCGGTACCAATTCGGTTCTGGTCCGATAATTCGGTTAATTATTTTTTATTAATTAATTTATAGTTTATATAAAAAAAATAAGGGCATAAGGCTGAAATTTTCAGCCTAAAAAGTTGACTCCTTTCTCCCTTTTTCTGAAAAGTTTTTGCCGCCTGCCCCCTCCCACTGCCCAAAGTCCCTCGTTCCAACTCCTAAGACTCCCCAACGGCAATTTTCCAACGCCTCCAATCTCCATTTCAATGTCTTCAACTCTCCATTTCAACAATAATATTTTCTAACACATTATATATACTCCCTCTTTTTATATTTTTAATTACAATTTACATATTTACAGTCTACAGACCAGTAACAATTAACAATTAACAATTATTAATTTCTCTCAATTCTCAATCTTTCTCAAAGTTTGGAGGAGGAATCATCTTCAAACTTCAAGTTTCGACATTAATTTTTCAATTTTCGGTTATAATCGTTTGTTCTTTACAAAAACATTTGGTAACTTCGTTCCACTCTCTAATCTTATATTTATTTTCTGTATTTATTATTTGTAAGTTGTTCTTATTATATTTTATTTGTTCTTGTTAAATTTCGTATTTTATAATTTATAATTTTCTATCATGGAGTCTTCTAAAAAAAGTGGTAAAGGTAAAATAGGTATTGCAGAAGGAGTAAAAAATATGTGTATAAAAACTAATAAAGGTTCTAGTTCATCTAAATCTAAAGTTCCTCTTGTTAGAATAAATACGGATGAATTTACGCATGTGAATGAAACTAGTTTTTCTCGTCCTGGTCCTATAGAATTTAATTCGGATAGTCCTATAATTCGAAAGACATTATGGTAATTATCAAGAAAATGAAGAAGTAGAAATTGATGAAGATGAAGAAGTAGATTTAGATGATACACCAACTAGTCCCGACCCCAATAGTACTGAAGTTCCACCTTAGGAGGACAATCCTACGGTTGGAACTAGTCATCCTCCTATTATTCCAAATAGGGGTAAGACCAAGGTAGAACGTACTAAAAAATCACATGTGTGGAAATTTTGTTATTTGAATGATGAAAAAACTTTTAGTATATGTAATATTTGTAGAAAACAATTATATATATCTGGTGGGATTGGAGGTTCAACAGGGGGATTAAAAAGACATTTGATTCAAAAACATAAGAAAGAGTAGTTTGCATATTTATCTTCTCTTGGTGTTAATGAAGATTCTAGTGTTGGAGCATCGGTTAGAGGGTCAAATATGGTTCAAGGTGAATTAAATACTTCAAACCCAAGTGGTCCTCTTACACATCAAACCTATAATAAGGATCGGGATCGTGAAAATTTTGCTAAAATGGTTGTTGTTTGTGGTTTACCTTTTAGTTTTAGAGAACATCCGGGTTTTATTGCATATATTCGTGATACATATAATCCTAGTTTTACTAGTTTATCAAGAGGCATGGTAAAAAGAGATATTTTTGAATTTCAGAAAAACATTGTCAATTTTTGCGTGCCTATTTTGAAATAATGAATTGTAAAGTTGATGTTACCACTGATATGGGTCGTAGTCCTAATGGTTTTGATTATTTAATTGTTATTGCGCATTGGATTGATTATAATTGGAATTTACAAAAAAGAATTATCAGTTATAAAATTTGTCATCAGAAAAAAAAACAGGGATGTATATTGCTACTACTGTGTTGGATATTTTAGATTTTTTCGGTCTTTGTGATAAAGTTATTAGTGTTACTTTAGATAATGCTTCTGCTAATTTAAATACTATTAATATGCTAGAACCTAGACTTTATCCTATTAGTAAATATGCTTTTCATGTTAAATGTGTTGTGCATATATTAAATTTGGTTGTTAGTGATGGTGTGAAATTATTTGAAAATAGTTGTGAAAAAATTGATAATGCTTGTTTTTTTATTTTAATATGCATAGTAGTAGTAGACTTAATCGACTTCCATTTAGAAAAGTTCCAAAACATGTAAAAACTGGATGGAATTCCTTTTATGATATGCTTGAAGTTGCTTATGCATATAAAGAATCTATTACTATGCAATTTAATTCTCATAATGCTTATTCTGATTCAAAACTTAATGATAGTGATTGGGAAGAAGTAAATGAACTTAGAATATTTTTGAAATCATTTTATGATGCTACTAAAAAAATTTCTGGAATGTATTATCCTACTATTTCTGAAATTTTAATACATGTATGTGAGATTTCATCTCTCTTTGCTGAATATAAAACAAATGAATTATTTGCAAATTCTATTGAAGCTATGATTTCAAAATTTAAGAAATATTTTTTTCCTATCCCTCAAATTCATTTAACTGCAATTATTTTCAACCCTGAATATAAAGAATATGGTGCAAAAGCTTTAGTTAGATGCATTTATCAAAATTTAGATATTCAACCAGATGAAAAACCTGATTTGGAAACATGTCAAAATAGTATAAAATTACTTGCTAACGAAATGTATGATAAATATTGTTCCTTAGAGAATGTTGAAAATCCTCAAATGTCTATGCCTCAAGTAGGTGCCCATGGTAGAATGAAACATAAATTTGGTCTTGATTCTTCTAATAAATGTGAATTTGTTAAATATCTTAAACAGGGTTCATATAATATTACAAACGAGGAAGGTATATGACAACTTTTGAACTGGTGGAGGGCTCGTGGAACTCAATTTCCAAAATTTAGTAGGATGGTGAAGGACGTGCTTGCAATTCAAGGATCATCAGTAGCTTCGGAGACAGCTTTCAGCGCAGCAAGATTTCAAATTGGAGACCACAGATATTCATTAGCAGAAGACAGTTTGGAGATATCGGTGTTGTTTAGAGATTGGATAAATGCTGAGCGGAGAAATCTAGGACTTCCAAAGTTAAGTAGTCAATATGAACTTTACATAGATTCAGCCATTGGATATGGTAGTGACGACGGCATGGAACTTCAAGATCATCAACGAGCTTTACCAAGACCAGTAGTTGATAACGGTCAATCTATAGCTGAGTTAGAGAAAGGCTTTGTAGGACTATACCACTATTAGTATTACATTCGAGACTTAGTTGAAACAGAACCCTTCCTAGAAGGTGGCTGCGTAAATTAGGCACTCTACTAATAGTTGTAAATTGTAATACAATTTTGAATAAATTGGATTGATATCTTTTTTAATTTGTGTCATTGTTATATACTTTTTTTTATTTAATTTTTTAAAATTACAAACTTAAGTTATTTAAATTACAAGTTATAAATATAACTTATAACATATTAATATGTAATAACTTATAAACTTCAAAAGATTCAAAGTCAGATCTTGAAAACTTAAGCTCAAATTTTTTTTTTTTAAAAAAAACTTTATGAAACTTAAATTACAAACTTAATAAGTAAAAGTTAAAAAAAAATATCTTTAAGATAAACTTTAGTAAAATTACATTATAAATTTCAAAACTATAAAATTTAAACTTAGAAAAATAAAAAAGCATTCCTATTTTCATGATTCAAAATAACTAAAAAAAATTATTATTTTTTGAAATATGTGTCGTTCCGGTCCGGTACCATCCCGGTGTATAGTGGGACGGGACGGGACCGAATATTCATCCCGGTAATCCCGGTCTGGTTCATCCCGATACCAGTCAACAAACCGGTCAACCGGTACCGGTTCGTTCCGGTCCGGTGGTTCCGGTCCGATCCGATGCCCAGTCTTGCCCACGTCCAGGGTGTAGAGCATGTCAATATTGATTTTTTTAACTAATTTGATTCATTTTTTTAATCATAACCATGAACGACCTTAATTATAGTATAAGGAATATGCATACAGCAGCCTAGTATCCAATGACCGACCATCTGAGTTCCAAAAACCCCCTCATATGCCTCCACTATCCGATGTGTTTGTAAAGGCCCTACCGGTATTGAGATTATAATAATTTGGTTTAGGGGGTATCCATTTAAGCTGTAATTGGGTTCTAAGCAACTTCGAAGAAGACACCTTAGCCAAATATTGATATCATGTGGCTTGCTGAGTAGTCTTTTATCATTAAAGAGATTATCATTCCTCCCTGAACCATAACAGAGTAATCAAAGCCCAGCATGAGTGTTTCTTTGCCCTTCTCCAAATGACATATTCTGATAAATCTTTCAAGCAAAGCCATATCTTTGTCAAATGCATGATGGGATTTAGGGCAGAAGTAACAAAGGTTCCAATAAACAAAGTTTGCTTTGCTATACAGTAACATTGTTGGACCATTCAATCTCCAGAGCATCGGATTCTTTACCTTTTCTTAAATAAAATATAAATCAATTGCAAAGACTACAAGGTAACAACATAATGAATACCCAGGTTACAAAAGGAGAAATCTTGAGGACTTGTTCTCTTTCTTCTTTTTTGTTTCATTTCTTCAAGTTGCAGAATTCAACTTTTAGGAGAGGGGAATCTTGGAGATCGATCTTTTCTCGGAAAAATAAAAAAGAGGGAAGGTCTACGAGTCGAAGTAATATGTGCATTCCTGGTAATATAGAAAGGTGCTTCGACATGTATTACTCCATTCTTGAAGCAAAATGGCAATGAACATGCATAATGATCACTGTCCTTGATGACATTTAGTCGATGGAACAATATCTATTTGATTCACATACCAGAAGCAACAGTATACATGGTTCAAGACAGCACTCTATAATGCAATTGTCAATAGAGCAGGGATAGCTTTCATCATCCAAGAAGTGACTTCTAAGATTCTAAATGCATCTATGGTTACATATAAAAATTTCAAAAAGCAAATATCAAACACACAAACGAAGGAGAGATAAGTCGCACATCCACACTTTTCTACTGATTCAATTAAAAATAAAGTTGAACAGAGTGTTTTCTCTGCTCTAACTTGTGTTCACAATTTTCATAAGTTCTCATTGGCGTTACCATTTGACCACCTACGGAAAGTGCAAGCAACGAAGCCCCTTCCTCCAAGAAAGCCAATCCTTGAGTTAGATGCTGATGATCGACCAAAATTACTGGTCGATGGGGTATCAATATCAACGACACCACCAGCACCAAGGATGGGAACAGTTCTTGCAATCGCTGGAAACTCTATGCCTTCTTCTAATGCTCCGCCATCACTTGCGCTACCATCCACAACCTCCACATCAACTTCCCCAACATCAAGATTCACCGCAAGAGATCCCCTTCTTGATCTCAACACATCTGCAACTTCACCAGTTACGTTCTTGCACTTCTTAACCTTAATTTTCACCAAATTAGGACATCCCCATGCGAAAGACACAATCCCTTCATCTGTTACCTCACATCCCTTAATACAAAGCTTCTTCAAAGCCATACATTTTGTAGCAATACAAGTTACTTCAGCATCCCCAATACTCTCACTACCACAAAGTGCTAATCTTTCTAACTTTTGACAATTAGAAGCAATGGCTAATAAACTAGTCACCGTAGGATTCAAACCCATAATTACCAATTCCTTGAGGTTTACACTATTTTCGCCGATGGCACCCAATCCAACATCACCTATTCGATTCGTCCTCCATCCATCAATGTGAACCTTCCTCAACAACTTACAATGTCTAGCCACATCAACAACTCCAGCATCTGTACATTCAGGAGCTTTCACCAAATGAAGAATCTCCAAGTCCGAAAACTTGGATATCGCCCTGAGTCCAATGTCACTCACTTGAACCCTCTCTAAATGAATCTCAACTAAATGATTCTCCCTACTTGCAATCGTCTCCAAGACTCTATCCCAATCACCCAAACATCGCAACAATTTCAACGTCTTCAAATTCTTCGATCCCATGATCAAAGGTCCAAAACATTGTCCATTATAAAGCTCTTTCAAACATATAGATTTAAGCGAACAAGCAGCATTAGATCCAATGCTAATCGGTTCAACAGATACAGTATGATTCATACACCGTAAACGTTTAACAGAGAGTTCTTCGAGTGAAATGCTGTTAATAAGCAAAGCATTCATACCTTCAGCTCCAAACATACAAGACCCACAAGAGAATTTCTTCAATTTCTCACAATTCTTTGCCAAACAAGCCATTCCCAAATCGGTAATATCTCGGCAACCACGAAGCTTTAGGCGCGTTAGGTTAACGCACCGGTGGGAGATGAGGATCAAAGCTTCATCGTTGATGCTCACCGATCTTCGGTCACATCGGAGAGCGAGTTTGGTGACGGAATCGAAACGAGAGAAGATGGTGGGTATATCCGGAATGATTTCAGCTTTTGCGTTGAGAGAAAGCCGGTTACGGCTAATCCCTTCAACCAGAAGCCATCTCCGGCAGACAAGGGAAGATCTTTTCCGATCACCGGAGCTTAAGGACTGGAAAATTAGGGCTAAACATTCGTCAGGAAGACCATCAGTGTAATCTCGGTTTTCACAGGGTTGTGAAATGGGGAAATCGTCTTCTTCGGAAAGTGTAGGGTAGAAAAATTCCGATTGGGAATGGCCGGTGCCGGAACAACGGTGGTGGGGATAATTGGAATCGGTGGGGGAGAAGCCGTGAGCTGAGGAAGATTGGCCCATTTGGAATGAAGGAAACTAGTAAACGTCGTCGTAATGGTCTACCGGAATTGTAGACGCTGCCGTAAAAAATAGGGATGTTAGGGCGGCGCGGCTAGCTGATTCTAATGGAGCTTTGAGAGAGAGAAATGGGGACGATTTAAATATGTAGTAGGAAGAAGTAAGGAAAGAACTGGTCATCGCCGTGGCCAATTATAGGTATATTGTTTATATGAATATATAATGTTTTGGTTACATAATATCACGCATTAATATTTTGAATGTCCGCAACAACATGGTTGATTGATTGGGGGTGAGTCTTCCGAAGGCTGAGATCTAATACAGTCCCGATCTGCTATTTAGTCATGAACTCATCGCATGTGATTGTTAAATACGATTAACATTTTATGTATTAGTGAGTTATTTACATCTCATACTACCACAAAGTATTTATTATAGAATGTAGCTTTTATCCGAAGAATAGAGGTTTATGACAGAAGTTGTGGATATCCAGAGATTTCAAACAATAAAAATAAATATAATATTTTAATATTGTATAAATAACAACCCTCCGAACAAAGTGTGAAAGTATATTTATCCCTTCAAAAACAGTGTGAAAGTACATACATTTATAACCAATCGTGATGATTTTTATTTTTTGAATTAAAAAGTATATTTAAAATACTTATTTTCAAATATTATTCACATTAAATGATTTTCTTATATAATGCTTAAAAATGTCAGATAAAATGTTAAAATTAAAAATATCATGTAATATATATATACATATATGGTCGACATGCTTGACAGCTTGATTGTCCACATAGGGATTATTTAGGTATTTCAATATTAATAGCTTTATGATTGTACTTGTACCAAATGAATAATGTTAGTGTACCTTTACACTGTTGGACCAAAAAATCAGCTAACATTTTCTTAATTCTTTCTGTATCCCTCAAAAATATGTATACACTTTGTGACTTGTGGGTCATTTACAGTTTTTTAATACTGCTACATCTTCCTGACCTTTTCTATTTATTTCTAAACTTGAAGCTATGATCCAATGAATTTTTTTTTTATTGTTTCTTTTGTTATAATCCATATTATAAAAAAAATGGAAATTTTTTACAAGGCAATAAAAGGACATTATAATTCACTAATATTTACATTTTTTTAGTGATGACAAAATCAAAAATCATTTCTTAATTTTAGATTGAACAAAAGAGGCTTTTAAAAGTGATCAAAATAATTATGCATAAAGTGAGATGCAATGTTAAATTTTTTTGTTTTAAATTGAAAACAAATAATATGTTTTTACACTTCTTTAATCTTTAGGTACATTGAATAACATTTTCTCCCAAAATTGGCTATTCAATTTCTTACCTAATTTCTTAAAATGTTAATTACTCCATGACGATATATATTTTATCTACAAAACATATTAGTGGTGAAGTAAAAAAAACTCAAAAATACGAACTTTTTAAAAATGAAATATACATGTGATACTATTAAAAAGAAATAGATTTATATTATTTGAAAATTATGTAAAAAATATATATTATCGTATAAATCACACTAATTAATAATTTAAAATAAATATAAAAATCATATAATCTTGGTATATTCTCTAAATTTCAATCATGTCATATAAATTGAAACAAAAAATGTAACATGTATTGGGCTCGTACAGTCGTGCTTGCACCGGTTTCTGTATACATATAAAATTGAAACGAATGGAGTGATTCTGAATTTAATTGCTACCAAAAGTTAGGTCCACTTCTAATACTCTTCTTGTATATGTGGTACATATTTTTTTGATTTATTAAAAACAAATTATATTTTATATCTAAATATAATTTAAAATTTAAAAAAAATATACTATTATTAATCGGATGATTCACTTTCCAACTTCTGAATAACTTAATTTAAATTTTAATAGTACATTCTTAAACTCCCCTCAATAATTTACCAATTAATTAAGGTCAAATATTCAATTAATATGGGTGACTCGAATTTGACGAAGTCAAGAAAACCAATAATTATAGTTTAGAAGTTTCAGTGTGTGATAATTTTTTGTTTTATTTACTAATTTACAAAATCAACTCAAAAATATGGTCACTTTGTAACATTTTAGAATTTTTTTTCTTTTAAATATTAATTACGAAAAAATTCATATATGAGAGTGGATAGATGAGTGGATTGAGATATTGCAATTTAAATTTGTGACACTTAGAAATCTAAAATTCTTAATGGTCCCCTAGCAATTATTGTTATTTGGACTTTCATAAATGATATAAATATATTCGGAGACTTCTTCAAATTTGGTACTATCATTTATTTTATATATATATAACTATTTTCTTAGTCTTACTTGTAAAATTCAAAGTACTAGTTTCTTGATGCGTAATGACTTATTTGTAAAGACTTGCAATAATGAATATAACAACATATGGTAAAACAATAAATAAAAGGAAACAGAGCAAAGGTACAAGTTCCTTTGCCTATAAGGATAAAAAATTAGATTAAAAAATTGTGGGTTGTATTTTCATTGATTGTGCTACAAACAACAACAATTGTCGGTTTTGATTCACAAATTTGACAATTCTAAAATTCATGTTAACATGGTAATATGATGTTACTTATCAGTATATTGATATCTAAAATTGCGATATCAATGAACTACTCAGCGACAGTAAAATATACTAGAGTTTGATTTCATTTCTTCAAATCATGCCGATAATAGTCATTCATGAAGCAAGTCGAGAATGTGTTTGGTTAAAATCAACAACTCAATACATTCAAAAAAACACGTGGCATTACTTTGAAAGGAGATGTTCCAACAATATTGTATGAAGACAATGTTGCATGTATAGCTCAACTAAAGGGAGGGTACATTAAGAGATTCACCAAAATTCCTTTTCACTCATTATCTTCAAAAGAAGAGTGATATAGATGTTTCAACAAGTTCGCTCAAGTGATAATTTAGTAGATATTTTTACTAAGGCATTACCAACTTCAACTTTTGAGAAACTGAGATACAAAATTGAAATGTGTTGTCTTCGAGATATTAAATGATGTTTTCACCAGGGGGAGTAAATACATGTTGCACTCTTTTTTCCTTAACCAAGATTTTTGTCCCACAAGATTTTTCTTGATACGGTTTTTAACGAGGCAACAAATAATGCGTATTAAGAAGAACGATGTACACTCTCTTCTCTTCTTCTAGAATTTCTTTGTACATAAACATCCAAATGAGAGTGTTGTAAATAATGAAACGCGGATGTTATGTAACAAATTCATACATCATGACTTTTATGATTTAGACAAGACTTAGAAGATTTCATTCATGACTTTAAAAAATAATTTTTTTTTTCTAATAACTTTATTTTATAACAAAAATTTCAATTTGACCTGTTCCACATTTAAAAAAAAAAAACTTCAATTTGACTTGTTCCGGATCTTGGGTGGAAATGAAATTCTAATTGTCAAGTCCAATGCGTGTCTTTCTAGGTTAGACACTAGACTAGACATATTAACAAACGCACACTACGCACGCATTATGTTCTTTCCATGTGCTTGTAACCTATAATTTTTTTTAACGGATGAGGAGAATTAAAAAATATTCTTAAATTATGTTAAATTGAGAATAATTTTTTAAGTGATAGTTTGATTGGGAACAAGTTTTTCTAAAATTAATTATTCTGCGATAAGTTATTTTATCATATTTATGAGATAACTTATCTTATCACTAAGGTATAAATAATGGGATAAATAATATAAAATTACCTCATACCTTCAACCAAACACAGGATAAAATAATCCTGCATTTTATTTTGAACTATTATATCTTATACCTCATACCAAATGACTCGTAATTTAATTGAAGCCCAATTAACCTAATTAGCTTAATAAATAAAACTAAAGGCCAAAAATATCCTTAAACTACGGATTTGGCTCCCCTCTATTACCTCTTCCTTCCATTTCGTCAAGTGCACATCTAGATGAGAGACATGAGTCTTATTTAAATTTTTAAGGTCAAGATTATACTACATCAACAAATATTATAAACATAGTTAAGTCAACCAATTTTGAAAAACTACCCCTAAATGTGATAAGAACAAGATATTTTCTATAATTTTTGATATTCATTGATTTCATTTTATATTTTTTACTTAAACATTAAATTGTACGATATTTAAAGTGAGAATCAATTAAACAATTTTGTATGATAATAAACTATGTTCTTGAAATATTTTATATGTTAGAAAAACGAAATAAAAGATGTGAATAATTATCAATGTAGACAAAAACCTTAAAAATATCAAAATTACCACACTTTAGTAAGAGGAGAAAGTGTGGCTACGTACTGTGTTTGAAGGGGAAAAAAGAAGTATGTTTTAAAATTTGTTTGTTGGGAATAAAAGAAAATTTTAATATTTTAAATAAAAAATATAAAATGAAATCAATGAATATCAAATTTATAGAAAATATCTTGTTCTTACCAATTTAGGAAGTAGTTTTCTAAAATTGCTTGACTTAATTATGATTATAATATTTATTAACGTAGTATAATCTTGACCTTAAAAATTTAAATAAGACACATGTCTCTCATCTAGATGTGCACTTGACGAAATGGAGGAAAGGGGTAATGGAGGGGAGCCAAATCCTTAAACTACCATAAACAAACCTTTACCCTCCCTTCCTTACTAAGAAAACTCTAGATCAAATTTAACCAAGTTAAAAAAATATGACTTTTTGGCTAACATGAAACCTCGTTCCTTACCTTTTTATTTGTTTTATTATTACATATAAAACGTGATAACCACGTCGTTTTTCTTAAATACAAAGAGATAATAATTGATGATATAACTTTATTATAAGTTCAAATAAATAGAACATTACAAAAATGACATCAACAAGGGCCGGGGTCATTGGTTTGTAGCTTTCAGCATGGTGGTTTTCTAATAATTATTCTTCTAAACTAGACGTATATGGGAGCATTTACTAATAATTATCAATCATACACAATTATAATTAGTGGACCCATAATTAAAAAATAAAATAAAACTTGTAAGAATGGATAAGTAGTACAGTTAGTGGACTTGATTAAAACAAGAAAAAGATATCTTAACCACTCTAGTATATAAATACTAGAGCCACCAATAGAGGCTTGGTCCACTAATTTGAAATACCAATCACAAAAATCAGTTGAAATTTGAAATTTTGATAATGGAGTTCAAATCACAAATAGAATCATGTTTAATATAAAAATCCGTCTTATTAACAACTCAAAAGGAAAATAAAGTTCCACAAGTGACACCAGGCTCGTGCCATAATTCAAATAGACTATTAAAATCCATCCTCATCCTCAGAGGAACGCGATGGCAAGATGACCTGTTCGCGTTGAGCATTGGCAATCCTCTTAAGCCTTTTCTCATCAATTCCAAATGCAGCTGCAAATTCTGGCCCTCTCAAACGCTGCATCAATGAGTTTTTACCTACCAAGAACTGTTGATTGTTCCTCTTTGCTGATGTAGTGAAGCCAAAGAACTCCGGGCTATTCGTTGATGCAATTTGGCAAAAAGGAAAGTACCTTGGCACCCAAAAAACATCCCCTTCTCGTACTTTAGCATTCATTGCTAAAGTACCATTCGGATACACAATTTGGATCCTGCCAGTCCCTCTCAACACAATTCCATACTCGATTGCTGATGGATTGATATGAGGCACCATAAGGGATCCCTACATTTACATAGTAGATAAAACATGTAAACACGAAAAAAAAATGTATATCCACATTATATACATGAATCATTCAATTAGCGGAGATAGATTGACAAGATACACGCCATTTCCTGATTGCTCTAGAGGAGAATAATCAGACGAATCCACCTTCTTGCTCCATCCGTAGTCATTCTTGAAATCGGGCTTCTTGTTGTAGAGATTGTATATCGATGGAGCTTTATGATTCACTCTCTCGATAACATCTTCACCGTTTAACAAAGTAAACACAAATTTCCTAAATGACCATGTTGATTTCTCCTCTTTGGGGATAGCTTCTTCATCAAAATTCACAATTCTCTTCAAATGAGATAGTCTTTGATGGGGTTCTAGGTCCAAGAAGTTGGACCAAATGTTAGTGTCATGAGAACCAGATAAATGTACGATTGGTCCGGAAGAGCGTGTGTACTTCTGCTGTTGAAACCTGTCATAACACATATACAAACACTCAAACTTGAATGTAGCTGACAAGTAAAAACTCCAACTTTGAGTATGCACGTTTAGACACCTCCAATTTTTTTACACTGGTAAGAAATGGTGAATTCATTTGAACACTTACATTAAGAGCAGTTGATAATGTAGTATGATCGAATCCAGCAAGAATGGAGGAGGGATTACTTCCACCACCAATGAAGAAAGACTGCAAAATATTACGAGTTACAAAGTTTTCGAAAAAAAAACAGAGTATATATGACTAAAGGTAAGAAAAGGAGATTAGAAGACCAAATTTTGTGAGAAACTAGCTTAGGGTCAGTTGCATAGCCAAATGTAGTAACAGGTGGTCAGTTGAACACCCTTCGTTGAAAAATTAATACTATTTATATAGAAAATTATACGAAATATGTATATATTAAATCTTAAATCCCCTTAACGAAATTTGTAGCTTCGTCACTGCAGTTAGGGTACCTGGAAAGCATGCCATCCCATGGATTCAGAGGTAATATCAATGCTGCAAATAATTTGAAGTCTTTTGCTTTCAACTCTATTCTCTAAATAAAAAGCTGATCCAGCAGGAATTGTGTACACATCTCCTGGCTTCAAACTCCTTTCTTCTAGTTGATCCTTATAGATATGTCCAACTTTTGCTTCCCCTATATTCAATCCAATAAAAATATGATAACCCTAGCTTAAAATTTAAATTTTACGCTATCCGTATATTTTAACATGTTACATTTTTTAAGTTACAAGTCCCACCTTTTTATGAAAGCCTATCATTTATATGAGTATAAAAAACAGTCTCTCTACCTCTCAAGATAGGAGTAAGGTTTGTGACGTACACTGAATATGTTACTATTGCTGTAGTAGTTTAAAAGAAGTTATACTCTTAAAAAGATATTGCGAAGGATCTAGAAAGAAGATAGAAGTGAAATTACCATGGTGAACAAAGATGACAAGATTTGAATCAAGATACTGAGGGATGAAGAGGCTATTTGGTTCCATGGAAATGAAACCAATATGCATTGGACTATGTAAAAATGAACCCCTACGATAGCCACCTTTCACAAATCTCATAGACCCGGCATCCGTTTTCACAACATTATGTAAGTGACGCAACAAGAATCATTGTTCTCCTTGTGTCGTTTGTTCGTTTTCTTAGTCTACGTGAAATCCATCAACACACGCAACTAGTGCCGAGAAAAGTACCAACACGAGAAGTAACAATATCCTTATCTTTCCCATCCCAACTCAGAACATAAAAATACTAATAATAGTTTGATTTTCTAAGATGATTTTTTTTAATCAACTTTGGTTTACTGGTGAATTATTAGGTGAATCGTCTAGCAACTTATATAGAGATGGGAATTGCGAGATTTGAGAGGAGGAATTATTGTCAAGCATACAATATTTTTAGGATTTTATAGTGTTCTATGAACGTTGAGATCGATCTTGAAAAATATTAGTTGAACTAAAGAAAAGATTATTTGTTAAAACTTGTATACATGACCAAATGTTGTGAAATTGTAATTTGATGACCACTTCAAAGGCCTACTCTAACGCAATAGAAGAGTGGATTTAAATTGTATATACTATATTTCTTACACTAGTATTACCTTTAATTTTACCACAACATGTATATGTTAATTTGTTTCAAATGCAATTCACAACTTTGTTAAATGGTCCCCTTGATATTCAAATACGTGAGGCTAAACATAGAAAAAGCTTGGAGAGAAGAGTTTAAAGAGTCCCAAATTCTATTTCTACATTTTGACTTGCCTAACACTCTGTAACTCCTCTTTGGGGGTAAATCACATTTCAACAAATGACAAAATGGGACCCCTTTGTAGGGGAGGGAGTCAACTGAACATCTCAATCATTGACGGAAGTTTTATCCGCATCTAACCCACAATTTCTCTTCACTTTGAATTAGGTAAATTATAACCTCATATGATCAAGTGAGCAACAATCACTAAAGTAATTTATTCCTCCTACAATCATATGCGAATTCATAATTTTTGCTTTATGTTCAAATTTAGAGTTTTTTTAGTATTAAAACTTAAATATTATATTTTTATGGATTAAGACATAAATATCCCTAAATTATTATCATAATTTTATGAGCAACTTTCACATATAGCAAACATAAAAATCATATTTGTATGTTATAACTATAGTTTGCATAATTGCGCTCCATAGCAAATTTTATGTTTGCTATGGAGCTTTTGATTTGTATAATTCGCTAGATACATCCAATTTTATACAAATTGTTCAGTTTTGTATAGATTCATTTATACATTGTAATTTGAATAATAAGATTTGTATTTGTATAATTATAAGTGTATATGACGAAAATATATGTATTTGTATTTGTATATACACTTTTCTCTCGTTTTATACAAACACAAACGCATTTTATACATCTTATACCGAAATGTATAAAATGACTAATTGTAAGTATACCGAATCAGATGTCAAAAAAAAGGGATGTTTGCTGCGAATTACAAATAAAATAAACTATGGCTATAGAATTTAATTTGAATTAATAGTTTGTTATTTCATACAATTTTTCCTAATTTCATTGACACATCTTTAGTTAATTAGAGTCCTATATATTACCCTCTGAACTCATTTTGTGCTGATATGCCACTTTCAATCAAGTAAGTTACTTTGTACAACACGCGTAGTCACGTGTGTAATTTTTTTTTTTTGACTCCTTTTTCTTTTTTTAAAAAATAATTATGGGTTTACATCTATCATTTATTGCAATTCTTATAATTTTTTACATATAAAACTTATAATCTACGGTATTAAAATGAATTCGTTACCCTTTGAACTACATCGACTGTAATGACCTGATTCCATCGTTAGGGAAAATCAATGGAGAAAGAGTTGGGGTAAGAAAACTTTTCGTAGTAACTTGGAATTTTCCAACCTAGTCTAGATTTGGACGAAATCGGAGTCAGTAAAGTCTAGGGAAATCTAGTAACAATTGGGTGATGTAATTATGATTTTGATTACATGAGTGGATAACTAAGACGTTAAGAAACCCATACGACTTTACAGAATCGAATTCGAGCGAGTAGAACTCCCGATGATTATGATTATGATTTAAAATCTTTCTTGTTTAAGTCCACTCTTTTCGGACTCAAACAATTTGTTTAAGGTGTTGTTTAGTTTTGGGGTTGTACCCCTTGTTCTTAGACTTGTCGTTAGTAGAGTTTTGGTACAATGACTTTCAGGTTCTAGGGGTTGAATTTCCGCATTAGTTTGGTTAGTTAATTGTTTAAACAATTTGAGTTTATGGGGACTCCATTTTTATTGTCATTTAAACCTGCTTCCGTATCATTAAATGCATAGTATTTGGTTAAGTTATGTAGTTGGGTAGTAGTAGTGGTTCTCCCACCGGAGGGTTAGTGTGGGTGTCAATCACAACGGTCTGGGTCGTGACAAAGTTATTATCAAAGCCCTAGGTTCGTTGATCTCATTGTACCAAAATGAGTCTAGTAGAGTCTTGCGGAATGGTACGATGAAGTTCGTAGTTTTCTTCGAGAGGCTATAGGACTCTAGGAAAAACTCACTTCTTTCTACTCCTTCGTGCTATGACTTGAATCCAATTGGTATATGGGTGATACAAATTGATATCTTTCCTCTTTCACTCTATGGTCCGAACTAGAACAACAAAAGTGGTAATACCATCACTAGCAAGAGAGGATGTGTATAGACTACCGACAATTGAATAGGGTCACCATTCAGAACAAGTATCCATTGCCTCGGAGAGATGACCTTTTTGACCAATTGCAAGGTGTATCAGTTTTCTCTAAGATTGATTTAAGGTATGGTTATCATCAATTAAAGATTGATGCAGTTAAGAATTGGGTTTGACCAAGTTCTATGATTGAAATTAGCAGTTTTGTGGGGCTCGCTAACTACTATTGTCTCTTGTGGTATGAGTTGAGTTCAATTAGTATCTCCCGATTCCAATTGG
This sequence comes from Solanum acaule, assembly GCA_036250505.1. Classification (NCBI taxonomy): domain Eukaryota; kingdom Viridiplantae; phylum Streptophyta; class Magnoliopsida; order Solanales; family Solanaceae; genus Solanum; species Solanum acaule. The sequence continues at coordinate 7,613 of JAJOOR010004090.1, read as the reverse complement.
TATCTCAACGAAGTGAACTAGACGTCGTAGTCCCGACTGAACGGACACAAGCAAGTTAATTGGAATTGAGAAGGTTCCAATTGGTATTTGGCCTTAGGGGCCGTATAAGATATAGATGATCAGTAATGGTTGTCTATGGAACGAACCAATTAAAGAATTTGGACTTGTCTGCAAGTTGTAACTTCTTGAGTATCATGAAACTTGTTGTGAAAAGAAAGTCATTACGAGATTAGGTGCAAGGGTCTAGATAAATTACGACGTGGTTCATAAGCGAGAAAGCTGGACGTGCGTTGCTACTATCTGATAACCGTGTGAGAGTCTGGGTGTATTCTGGGGATATGTGTGTAGTAGTGTTAAAGCGATGTAAAAGGATTTTAAAGTGCGTACTTCGTTGGGTTGACCGGAGGGAGACAGTGATTGTCCTAGCTAAAGGGATTTTTTCTTAAATGCCTAGTTATAGCCGGGGAATCTAAGGGAAATATAGAAAAGAGAGGAACCCCAGAAATTGTTGGTAGGGGTTATGTTTTCGTCAGGGCCGCTGGGGCGGGATTTTCCCCGCCACGGCGAGACCGCTAGTACGGGATTTCTCCCGCTAGAGCGGGATAGGGCGAGACAGAATCTCAGCCCTGTCTCCCATGTTTTCCCCTAGTCACAATTATGGACCTGAATCGTACCCGAACTAACCCTCGCAATCTAATTCATTGTTCAGCAATCAAATATAAGTTATTAAAATTGTGGAGAACCTGGGCATATGAAGAGGAAATCAGCGAGGTCGTGGAGGCCGGAAAAATGGTAATGCAGGTAGACGAGTAGTGCAACCAGGCGAGGAGGTTGCCCGTCAAGATGACAGGGCTCAGTTTTATGCCTTCCGGATAAAACCGAGGCTGAGGTTTCTGATGTAGTGGTCATAGGTACTATGTTTGTTCGTGACTAGATGACTAATGTATTGTTTGATCCGGGTTCTACTCATTCTTATGTGTCCATTCTTAGTTTGCCTTGGGATTGGTATGAATTGTGATATACTTGATGGTCCCATCCATGGTTCTACCCCAGTTGAAGAAGTCGTAGTCACCCATGTGTATCGTGTTGTGGTTATGGATTTTTAGAATTGGGTTGATTTGGTTATGATGGATATGACTGACTTGATATAATCTTAAGCATGACTTGTTGTCCCCCTATTATACCGAGCTTAATTGTAATACTAAATCGGTAACTCTAGATATCCTCGGTAGGGAAAGATTAAAGTGGCAAGGGATGTACAAGCCTAAGCTAGCTAAAATCATATCCTTCATTCGTGCTAGGAAACTGGTAGGGCAGGGTTGTTTGGCTTATTTGGCTCATGTTTGGGATGTTGAGGTTGAGTCTCCCTCTATTGAGTCTGTTTCGATGGTGTCTGAGTTTAAGGAAGTGTTTCCTACAGATTTGCCTGGTATGCCTCCGGATAGAGATACAGATTTCTGCATTGACTTGGAAACTGACACTCGCCTCATTTCCATCCTTCCGTATCATATGGCTTCAGCAGAATTAAGAGAGCTTAAGATTCAAATCCAAGAGCTTTTTGATAAGGTTTCATCTGTCCTAGTACTTCCCCATGGGATGCTCTTGTCTTGTTTGTTAAGAAGAGGGAGGGTAGTATGAGGACTGATGTTTTTATCTTAAACCATAAAGGAGTGGATTAATACCGAAATGACAAGCTTATGGATAAAGAAAGTCCCATTGAGTATACTTGGGTGGAACCAATTGAAGATGTTAGTAACAAAGTGCGTATAAAAATGGGGTTAGTCCTTTGAAATTGATGAGTGTGCTTGAGTTTGAGGTGTCGTGTTGATGAAAGGTTGACTTTGTAGTGATAGTCCGGGTTGACTAAGCATAATGGTATTAAGAGTTTGTGATGGGATGCAACTATATAATAAGATTGCAGTTAAGTGAACTTGGGTAGTAATTATGACTTGTGAGTATATAAGATTGTGGTTTCCTAATATTTGGTGAGTAACGTGGTTGCATGGAAGGTTTTAAGAGATGGTGGGACATCACTCCAATAGAATTTAAAAGAGCTAGAGTTATAGTGAAATGTAGTATATCCTTTAGAGAGAAGCTAGAGCAAGAATGTTTTATTTGATTGCAAAGGCTGAAGAGATATCTTCAGAGGGGTAGATAATTGGGTTCAGAGACGCGTGATTTTATTTGTTTTGTTATGGCTATGGTAATAGTGTCACAAGTCCTTCAAATTGGTTAAAAACTAGTGGAAAGGACTTGAGGAAGGAGTGGATAGACATTAGCTCGAGTGTGATGATAAGTGCTTTGTCTCTGTTTTGAGTTTAGTAATGAGTAGGATCGAATTTTTAGCAAAAGGTATTGTAAGATCAATAGAGAGGCGATCAATGATAAGCGAAGATCCATGAATTCATAAAAATTTTCAAGGTATAAGCTAATGTTGAGAGATAAGGGGATTGTGTTATACAGTTGAATTTACAATTCAGATTTTTTCATTGTAAGTCTACATTCGTGGTGATGTATTCTGTCAAGGTATGAAACTGTAAGGTGAGAAATGATCAATTGTATCAGGTATTGAACCTTTGAAAGGATTTACACTTGGCTTGAGTCGTAAAGTTTATTACTTTTGATTGTTAACGTATCTAAGAAAGGTTTTCATTTAAAAAGTGTTGGTTTAGAGTAAGGTAAATGGTCAGAGTGTTCATTATGGTTGTTAGTATTGAGAGTCTGGACTTCAGTGGAATGATGTGAGGAGTATGTGGAGTCAACTGAATGGGAATGACTGGTATCGACTCTTCATAGGAAAACCTTTAGTGTTATTCTATGAAATGCTTTCGTGACCATCTATTTCGTTTTGTACACGGTAGTGAGTATGTTTCACTAGCTATAATTACGTGTGTTTTCACTTTTATGGGTGGATCCCTAGTGGTGGATCATGGATGTCAACCCTGCGATGTTCCTTTGATGGAGTGCGAAGATTGGGAAGATTTGGTTATTCCAAATGACATATTTGGTGTTGTCTTGGAGTTGTTAAATTAATTAGTGGTTCTGCATGTACCACCTTGCTTATGAGAATTTCTAGAGGAGCTACCATGCGAATTTGTGGTTGTCCGACAATCTTAATATTCATCTTGTCGTGAGGTCATGTATCGATTTTGTGTGGTTGAATGTGGGAATCATTGGGTCCAATTCTACTGTTCTTAAGAAGTAATCTACAATTTCTAAATGTAGCATTTTGATAGTGTTGTTGGAGGGTTTGTATGCTTGGACATATCCCTCGATGAGTATCTGATTTCTAAATACCAAATTTTTATGTCAACATTAACAAATCATTGTGACACTTATGAGAAAGCAACAACAAATAGCAGCATAATATCACAAAAGAGAAAAAAAGTGAGATCTCTAAAGTTTTTGACCATGATTCCATGAAAAAATAAATTATGTAGTGGAATCTCTTGTTGTTGAATAGTCTTAATGGCATTTGTTGACATATGTAAAACGAGAAATCTAAAGTTAAATTATTTTTAAATAAAAAACTAAATCGCCTAAAAAGAAAAATATATAGACTTAGACGAAAAGAATACTTATAAGGTTAAGGGTGTGTTTGGAATGACGTAAAATGTTTTCCTATTTTCTCAAATTCGTTTGGTTAAAAAATTTAGAAAATATTTTCTTTTTGAACAACAATTTTTTTCAAAATAAGAATAATGATCAAGATATTTCTTAGTAATAAAAAATGACTTCCGTCCTACTAAATGTTCATGTAAAATTATGAAATCTAGAAACTGAAAATTTTATGGCATATTCTAAAACATATAATAGCATCTCCTATTTTTATATAATATTCAAAAATATTCTTTTGACATGAAAATTATCATGAGAATAATTCTCAACTTCACCGGTTGAACCATTCTCTGATTTATAGTAAAAAAAAAAAGAGTTATAACAAAAGAAATAATATTATTTGGTTAATTATGTCTTCAATATACTCCTTCATTTATAAACTTGATTTTATTTTTATGAGTCATGTATGTGATTTTATTTTTGATAATGGACGATTATATTTGTTAATTATATCTTTAACACACTCCCTCACTTTCATGACTAGATTCAGAGGCGTATTCAGAAATTCGTCAAGATGGGTGCACAAATACAAAAAAAATGCATCTTAAATATAAATTTGATAAATTTGACTTTTAGGTTCTTAATATGAACCATTAAATTTTAAATAAATCCAAAATATATAATACTATTAGTTTTAAATTTTAATATACACATTTGATTTAATTATATAAAAATCTTATAGTGCAAAGTTTTTTAGGAACTTCCAATGTAAGGCACTTGAAAATTTTGAAAGATTAAAGGAAAAAAAACAAAAGAAAAATTAGTTGAAACGTCAAAAGTATAACGATAACCACTTGGGGAGGTGTTACTCAAAAGGACAAGACAGCTATAAGACTTAAATTTTTATCCTTACTTAGAGAGGTGCACTCAATCATTATTGTATTATTATATGTTACTTTAAACGTGGGTTCACACATTTATATTTAAATTTTTTTTTAAAATATAACACTATTATATATGATCTAGAGAGGGGAGCATGGGTTCACGTGAACCCACGGCACCCCCTCTAAATACGCCCCTGACTAGATTATCTCTTTGAACCAAGCTCTACGTGGACGTCCATCAATAACTAATTTCTATAACACATCACTTGAGTTTAGCTGGAGATTAATTGTGTTTCACCTATATTATTCGAGTATTTATAGATACCAAAGTCCATTAATTATAATTTGATCCTTCCTTTTTTCTATGTGTTTCAAATCTATAGGTAATGGTGTAGTAAACTAACTGTAAATAGACAAAGACTCTAAGTCTAATCTCATAACATCGTCACTGAGCTATCTGATCCATAATCATCTCGCCAAACCATTAACTATATTATACCAATCGTTTAGTTAGTGATCAGTCAAACAATATTCTTAACATGATATGATATTTGCATACTCGATACGCTTTGGCCTCTCATAAGTAGGTAAAGCCATTTAACAAAGAGTAGCCACAATACATGTCCTCCTTTTCTTCAGCATATCCAAATGAATTATGACTATCAAGTGACTATATATATAAATGCCTTGCCTTTCTACATTTCCACATGTCAATAAAAAGTTCTTTTACAAATGATGATAGTGTATCAATATTTCATTCTCTATATATTTAATTCTTATGCGATACTATTTTTTAAATTAAATTGTCCTAGAAAAAAAACTATTTCTAAATCTTGAGAAAATTTCAAGAGTTGAAGATTAATTGGAGCGCAAGAATCGCAGGTTATTCTCCTTTGGCAAGAAAGCTATGGTTATGCATAATTTATTTCTTGCCAAGGGAGAATTGCCCTACATTTCTTTATTTTCCATATTGTATCTTTTTTTTTCAAATGGAACCATATATATGTCTGTACAAAATATAATAGCTCGTAAAGGGATTTCCATTTTACTCATTTCTACAATTTAAAATTTTCTCACGTTTTAGGTGTTAGAGATGGTCGAAAATATAATTTATATATACAAAAGAGAAACTTCAGCCTGGTGATGTGGTCCGAGATAAAAAATATTGTTTTATGTTTGGTTTAAAGTATTAACTAATTTCAATTTTTTTTAATTGTGTTCCGATCCATCATTTATATTAAAATGACAAGGATACTATCTCATATAATGTGAGATAAAATATTTCCATGACATATCTCAACCCATGTGAATTGCTTAAGAAGAGATTCCAAATTTGTTGTTTTCTTTAATTTTTCTCTCCTTCTTCCTTTCCTATCCTTTGTATATTTGTACAATTTCTCAAATCAGCATATCCATTTGATTCCTCAAAGCTTTCATTGGTAAAGTAATGCATGTGTTGTTAATTTTAATTTTAATTTTTTGAAGAAGTTATTGCAATAGAGTTTTTATTTTTTTTTAATAAAAAAATAGTATACATGCATATAAGCTAGACAATATATATTTGGCTCACTTTCACTTTTATTTTTAGATGCTTAAATTGAAACAATATATAGCGACTAACTGATTTTGTTTTATCAAAATCTAAAACATTAGCATTTGGTCAAATTTATTCTATAACTAGGAACCACTCTAACTAACAAATCTTAATTAAACATAAATAAGTAAATACCATAAATAACAAATCCTAAACAATTTAGGATTCCTACTCCAACTTTGAATTATTATTTCCAACATTCTCCCGTAATTCAAAATTGTATACTCTTGCCTTTTTCTTCTTGTTATTGTTGTTATATTGGAGTACTTCTCTTCAATCTTTAAATTGTTGGAGTACGTCTCTTCAATCTTCAATTGTTGGAGTACTTCTCTTCAATTCTAATTTTTTTTTCTTGGTTGTGTTGGAGCACCTTCTCTCCAACTTCCAAGTGTTGGAACACTTTCTCTCTAACTCACAATATTTTTATTCTTGGTTGTGTTGGAACACTTTTCTCCAACTTTCTAGTGTTGGAGCACTTTCTCTCCAACTCACGATATTTTTTCTCTTGGTAGTGTTGGAGTACTTCTCTCCAACTTCCAAGGTTGATGCTCTTTCCACCAACGCCTTTTCTTTTTTGTTGTTTTTTTTTGTTTTGCTTTTAATGTTGGAACATTTCTCTCCAACTCTCGTTGATGCTCTTCCCATTAACTCCTTTTCTTTTTGTGATTTTTTGTTTTTTGTGTTGGAACACTCTCTCTCCAACTCTCGTTGATGCTCTTCCCATCAACTCCTTTTCTTTTTGTTTTTTTTTCTTTCTCTAACTTTTAATTTAGAGAAGAGTTTCTTCCTCTTGTGCTTGGTTGCACTTCTTTAAATCTGCAATATTTTTGTAAGTCTTTCCTCCTGGAATGTGTTTCATGCATATCTCATTCGTCCGACGTTTGTCGATATAATTATTGGCCAGACGAGCGACATATATTGGTCATAGCCACCCGTCGGCAACGGAAACTCTTTGATCTTCTACCAAGATCGTAGAAGCTATGATACCAATTTGAAGGAAAATATCTTATTTATAAACTCACAAGTTCTATATGTTTTTGTATATTTTTGTGTTTTCTATATTTTCTGTATTTATTTCTATCTATTGAAAATAACTAGTAACATCCTATTTATAAAAGTAAAAATCAAATTAAACTGGACTAAGAACCACTCTAACTAACAAATTTTAATTAAACATAAATAAGTAAATACCATAAATAACAAATCCTAAACAGTTTAGGATTCCTACTCCAACTTTGAATTATTATTTCCAACAGACTTTAATCATACAATATATATGTAAACATAAATCAGAAATAGTACATAATTTTTCGAGTTCTTGTCGATTTCTTTTATCATAGCCAATCAAAATTCAAGATTCTTCTTTGTCGAGTCAAACTAAAGAATGAATCAATAGAACAAAAATTATATAAATGTGTCACTACTTTAACTATAGAATGAAAAAGATACCTAAGGATCTCATGAAACAAAGAAGATGATTTATATAAATTAAATTGGAGGAACAACAAAAGTTATCTTAAAATCTTAAATTAAATATTTAGAGGTTGTGAATATGAAAAGTATGAGAGTTATATATA